>LOEQ01003233.1:124128-135283 GCA_001685075.1 Bramus lutescens | reverse complement strand
GCTGCCATGGTCTGCGAACCCGAGGACCACCGAGCAGGAGGGGACGCGACGATGAGAGACCGGCAAGCAGTCCGCAGCCGGCACCTGGGCGCACGGATCCGGTGACCCCTGTGGTAGCGGTGCTGGAGAGTTAGTCCGGTCCTGCAGTCCTTGGCGCTGGGGACAAACCGGCCCTACGACCACCTGAAGGAGGCAACTGAGGACTTCAGTGTCTCCCGCACCAGATACCCGGGGATCCCCGCTGTCCAGGAAGTGAGCTTCACTTTGGGGACTTGGGGTGCAGTCAGGGCGCTGTCCGCGTCCTGAAATCTCCGCCGGACGGGAGACAGGGAAAGGGTCCCGTACTCCCCGCACTCAATAGGACGCGTTGCTCCACTCACACTCTGGGCTGCAGAAGTGCTGTCCCACCTGGGGACAGGTGCAGCGACTTTCCCGGTCCATACCTACTTGGCTTTTGTCTCGCCTTTTCTGCTGCCTGTGCTGCCTTGCCCGATGGCGCCTGACCTGTCCCATCCATCCCTAGAGAGTTACAACAGGACGGGGTGCAATGAACTCACCTGTTTGGGCTCCGGTGCTCTCTGCCTGTCTGGAATGCCCTGGGGACAGTCTTCCTGCTGCCTTTATAGTGCTCACCAAAAGCAGTGGGACGTTTTATTTATGGAGCAACAGAGACACCGTGATTGAACGGAAGGGCGCAGATACAGCAATCTTTCCTCCAGAAATCTTAACCAGGAAAAAAAAAATCCTACCTCTCCTGCATCCCTTCCCTTTCCCAAATCCAAAGGGCTGTGACTCTTAATGGCTGTCTCACAGGGGCCACCGGATCTTCACTTATCTCACGACTACTAGGGCTGTGAGGTCAGGGAAGGCCAGAGCTTCCATGCTGGGGGACCCTGGTTCCTGGGCTGTCAGAATCCACAGCCTGGTTCAGGCTCACTTACACCAAGTGGAGGAGAAGTCAGTGGTTGCAGTAAAGAGGTTATAGTCTGCTCACTGGCTTTAGGCACAAATTCTTTTCACTTTAGACATGTGTCTAATTCACATGCTCAGGTGTGTAGGTGGTCCCTTTCTCAGCTGCCTCTTTGACTCTTTAATTTGTTCTCCTCCAGCTAGATAATCAGGAGGTGAACCACTGGGACAAGCAAGAATCAAGACAAGGAAAGGTAGGGGATTCTGATCTATACTGTTTTGTATTCTGTTGGGAATATAGCAGGTTAAAATAAGGGCAGAAGGTCATTCATGCCTGGTTAGTGTTCTGAAGCAAACACAGAAGAGGCTCAAAAATATGGACCCTCTGGACACCAGGTTTCTGTCTCCCTCTAGGGAAATACAGACCATGATAATTTTATAAATTCCCGGAAACAAAATTCCTCTCAGGAGAACTCTAGCGTAAATCCCCTAGTCAATATGTTGCAAGCGTGTGTAGTTCCCCCCTATGAGGGATGAATGAGTCACCAGTTTTCAACAGATTTTCAAAGGATTACTCGATCCAAAGAGGTCAAGAACCAGTCAGGCATGGTGGCACCTATGGTCCCGGGACACTTGAGAGGCAGAAATGGGAGGGATCACTTGAGTCCATGTGTTTGAGACCAGGTTGTGCAACAGAGAGAGAGAGAGAGAGAGAGGGATTTAAATGATTAAAAATGGAAGAGATCTTGTCCCACTCTCAATGCATTCTCTGCTGCCTGTACACAGCCAAAATGTGATCATCCAGCTTCCTAACTGTTGTCGTGCCTTCCTGCCATTATGGACTTTAACCCTCAGAAACCATAAGCCAAAACAAACTGTTTCCTTTCTAAATTGCTTTTGGTCATAGAAACAGAGAAGTAACTAACACACTGTAAGAATTTGGTTCAGTGTGATGATGTCTATGTGTGAAGATGTATTGATGAAATTTAGTAGTTTATATAGTATTGCAGAGAATTAATAATACTAAGGATAAATCTGGGGAGCAGTGAGATGGCTCAGGGAGTAAAGGAGCATGCACCAAGACAGCCTGCCAGCCCGAGTTCAATTCTCAGCCGAGAACCTGCTCCTATAGTTATTCTCTGGCGTATACGGCATTCTATGCTACTTGCATATCCTCAAAACTAATAAATGAAATGTAATAAAACTTTTTCTGGAATTTGGTTTAATCACCACTCTGTAATATGTCCTGTTTATATGTGAACAATGATACTGCTTTCTCCCACCCCATTAAATGTCTTTTCTATAGCAAAAATAAACATCCATGAACAGAACTGCATCTGTATTACAGAATTTTATAAGACCATAGGATTGCTTTTCTCATAGCTAGAAGACTTTGGCTTATCTTTTAATAGCTAAATGGATCAGCTAGAGGGTTCACTGGGTAAAAGGCCCTTGCTGCCAAGCCTGAGGACCAGAATTTGGTCCTTGAGACCTACAAGAAAGAAAGCACCTACTCCTACAAGCTGTCATTTGATCTCCATATGCCCCACACAAAATAAGTAAGTGAATTAAAAATAAATGAATAAATAAAGCATAAAACCAGAGAAGACTTGGAGGTAAACACAGCTGCTCTCCATCTTCCTAGTTACATTGAGCTCCTCAGATTACTCACCCTGACTGTATAAATCAAGTCTCACCTGTTTTACATAGAAGTGGGTAGGTCTTATTTACCAGAATTTAATCACATCCAGGGTTTTTGCCAAAGAACTGAGCGTGTCACTTCAAAATAGACGTCAGAGGGCAATGTTGCGACCGTATGACACTTCCTTCTCAACTGTTGCTGCTTACAGGCCAGGTGAGGTGGAGCCCTGCCGTCATTCCCACACACAGGAGGCAGAAGCAGGAACAGACCCAGAATCGCAAGCTCAACATGGTATACACAGAAAGTTCCAGGCCTGGGTTAGAGAAATGGCTCAGAGATTAAGGGCACTGACTGCTCTTCCAGAGGACCTGGGTTCAATTCCCAGCACCCACATGGCAGATTAAAATTCTCTGTAACCCTAATTCCGGGGGACCCAGCGCCCTCACACAGACATGCAGGCAAGTGAATCATCAATGCACATAAAATAAAATAAAGAAGTTCCAGATCAACTGGGGTTACATGATAAGGTGCTGAATCCTGTCTCAAAAACAAACAATCCTGAAAAACAAACAGCAAAGAAAGCATCGTCACTCAGGCTCTTGGAGTGTCAGACTACCCTAGAATTAGATATTCATATCATTTATTCAAGAGTATATTAAGAATTCATCCACACACACACACTGAGAATGATGCCTGTGGTTGCCCACTGCCTGAGATGTTCAAGCTGTGAGCCCACTTGTACTTTTGCAATTGGAGATAGCAGCAATGGCATCAACATGGAAAGCTACTGCATCTTGGTATTCTCATAGAATATATGTAAGATGCTGGTGTCATTATCATGCAATGGTTTGGATGTGAAGTCTCCGGAATGCCTACAGAAAGTTCAGGGATTCCTACTTCACTTTCCCATGGTTCTCCCCTCACAGAATCCTTCTCTGGAGCTCTCTTTCTTATGAGGCTGCACGTCCTTGAAATTTTGAAGAGAAGTACATGACCTGGCAGGAGTCTCCCTGGGCGGCCTCTGCATGACAGCAGAACCCAGGCATCCGCAAGAGAAGGTGAGCACTCTATGAAGAGGAAGAACTGGAGCTGGGTTTAGAGGATGAGCTGGAATACGAGCTGAGTAGTGTGGAAATCACCAAGGAGCTCTGCCTGTACTTTGCAGAGACTGAGAAGGAAGACAGAGATAGAGAAGGCAGGGCTACAGTGACAGCAGCAACTGGACGCTGGTGGCCTGGATGAATGTGAATGCTGACCATTGGCCTGTCCTATAACCTCCAGCAGTCAGTAGATCACCCAGAGAAGCCCAGGGAGCGATAAGAAGTGCTTGTATAGGGACAGCGCTCCCCAGATCCTGGCCATGGAGGCCAAGCACTATTTCAGAAGCAGCCTAAGTCCTGACCTGTCATTCCCCTGGAACCCTAGGGGATGCCTCCTGAACACAGCTCCTGGCCTCTCCTTCTTTATTTTGGGTGTGTTCTCTTCATCCTCCTGGACAGTTTTTTTTGGTGAAAGAGGCCTGCATACCAACATGATGGATAAAATCCCTCAGTCACTTAGAATTTTGTCAAGAGGAGGTATACTGTTGCCAACACAAGAAATGATCCCTGACATAAAGTGGTAATCGTGTGTATTATGCTGGTTCTTGATTTTCTCTGTTAACAGAGCCTGGTTCACTTAAATTATTGCTCAGAGATACAGCCAAGTGTTTTACATTTTTGGTTTCCTTTTTTAAACCTTCCTGCATGTCATAAAAGCCTTGAGGCACATGTCATTCATTCATTTTTTTTGAGACCATATAGCCTAAGCTAGCCTCAAACTCTTAAATCTTCCTGCTTCCACCTCCCAAATGCTAATTTACAGGTGTGCATCCCACACTGGACTCTAGTCCACACATTCTCTCTGACTATAACCCTTTGGGTCCCTCTGAAAATGATGCAAGTGTACAGTAAAGCAAATATCAATCAGCAGCATTTTCCGTATTAGAGATTCATAAAATTTGTTTTAGAATTAATGGCACCTTTTAATTAATGACACATGACATTTATGTAAATTCATAATTATATCTATACTTTCAAGTGACTTGCTATAATAAATAATTTGAGGAATTGAAGTGATGACTCAATGGTTAAGAGTACTTGCTGGTACCTAGGTTGTGGCTCAAAACCATCTATAACTGCAGTTACAGAGGATCCACCACCCTCTCCTACCTCTATGGGCATGGCACAAATGTGCCGTAAAGACAGACATACAGGAAAAACATTCACACACAAAAATAAGATAAATAAACCTTTAAAAATGATGCTAGTCCTTTGATAACTTAAGAGCAATCTGGCTATGTTTTTCTAGTCTAAAGAGAAGCAATGCAAATCATTTTATTTTATGCTTGAAATTTAAATCATTATCTAATTAATCAGGAGAATTAAAAAAGGATAAAAATGCTAATAATTTCACACAGCCCCGCCTAAGACAGGGTTTCTCTGTGTAGCCCTGGCTGTCCTGGAACTCACTTTGTAGATCAGGCTGGCCTTGATCTCAGAAATCTTTCTGCCTCTGCCTCCTGAGTGCTGGAATTAAAGGCATTTGCCACTCCTCTTGCTAAGAGTCCTGTTTTTTAAAAGAAACCCTGATTGTGATTCTTACAGCTGTCCATGTTTGAAGTGTATCATCACTATTTTAAGGTGGACATCCATTGAATTATTTCTCTCAAGAGACCACGTTTGGAAATCATGGTGATTCCCACTTACACTAGAAGCTCACATTTCAGACTGGCACTGATGATCAGCAGACATGGAGAAAAAACAGTGACCAGGAAGGTCAGCTATAATCCTGAATTCCTGCTTTTCTTTGGGGGGGTGGGGTTCGAGATAGGATTTCTATGTAGCTTTGGAGCCTGTCCTGAAACTAGCTCTTGTAGACCAGGCTGGCCTCGAACTCACAGAGTTCCACCTGCTTCTTCCTCCCGAGTGCTGGGATTAAAGGTGTGTATCACCACTGTCTGGCAAATTTCTGCTTTTTAATTCCTGTCAATGGATGTTAAATTCTGCCATTTTTATACAAGAAGAGAATGTAAACTTCCAACGTATCTGATCACCTTCTCTAGTAACTTCTTGGGTTTCTTTTGCAGCCAGGCATTTTCAGACTTGTTTCAATCTTCTGTCCATTACTTTATTCTTTCGCAACTCACAAGCTATGTTCCTCGAGGACATATGTCTCTTGTGATATTGAAAATGGAGACATAGTTAAACTGGGAAGAATGTGTGGTCAGGGAAGGCCTTTCTTTTTGCCAATTTCCTGACATTTGAAGAAAGATCAGAAGGACTAGGAGATGGTCCTCCTCTTTAGAAAGGATAAACCCCTGAGTCAGAAAAGAGAAATAAATTTGGTGATGTGTGAATGAAGTGTACATATATCAGATCTGGAGATGGAGACCAGATGTCCTATGAATGTTTGTGGCCACGGAATTTAAAGAGAGAGAGAGTAGACAGGTAAGTATCCACTAAGTTCCTGAGCCATGTAACATTTAGGTTTGAGTGTTGAACACCTCCCAAAGCCTTATGTGTTAGGTTTGATCTCTAAGTGATGCTATTAGGAAAGCTTGGAGGGGTAAGGACTAGTGATTTGTCTTCAGAAGTTCATTGGAAGGGAATTACACATGGTACACAAACATACATGCAGGAAATCATTCATATACATATAATTAAAACAAATAAATATTAAATTTTATTCAATTATTTCTAATTATCTCAGGTGATTAATAGATTTAGTCTGAGGATAGAATAACATTTTACACAAAATAGGTCTTCTCCATAGTTAGGTAAGTCACATTGTTCTGTATAGTTTGACTTGAAAGTAGACTTGGAAATTAAGAAATAAGCAATTTATTAAGCATAAATATTGAATTGAGTTAGGTGTTGTTATTCTCAGTTTACATTTGAGGAAACATATGTAGAAATGCTAAGTAATAATTTTGTTTATAGTTTGTTCAAGTTGGAATATGGAGCCAAGCAGTTTGACTCCTCAGCCAACTCAACTACTGTGAAATTATCCAGCATCAGCTCAGCTCACCATGAGCTCATAGAAGTTCCAGTACTGCCTCACCTGTTATGTAATATTATTTTAAGATGTATTACATTTGTTTATGCTGTGAAACATTTGTTTAATGATGCAAAAATGTGTTGCATTTCTTTAACTCTGTGAAGCTGTGTTACTTTACCTACCTAAAACACCTGTCTGGTCTAATAAAGAGCTGAATGGACAATAGCAAGGCAGGAGAAAGGGTAAGTGGGACTGGCAGGCAGAGAGAATAAATATGAGAAATCTAGGGAGAAGAGAAAAAGGAGGAGGAAAAGAAGGGACCAGTCAAACAGACACACAGCCAGACATGGAATTAGAAGGAAAGAAAAAATATTCAGAAATAGACAAAGGTAAAAGCCCGGAGGCAAAAGATAGATGGGATAATTTAGGTTAAGAAAAACTGAGCAAGAAACAAGCTAAGGCTGAGCATTTATAAGAAAGAATAAGCCTCCATGTGATTTATTTGGGAGTTAGGTGGTGTACCCCCAAAGAATAAAGAGCCAAAGAGTAAAAAACAAACAACTAAATTTTGGCATTCCAACGTGGGCCTAGAGTAAAAAACAAAAAAACAACAATACTCACCTATTTTCATCTTTCCATTAACATTTTTATACAAAATTTACAAGTATATTATACAGAGAAATGGGACACTAATAAGATAAGCAGTATATAAACAGAAAGAAACATGGAAAAAGAAGTCAGGACTGTGTATAGTATACTAATGTTTGTATAGATGGAGAGAATATATACTTGTAAATTATGTAAAAGAGTTAAAATGGCATATTCAGATGCAGTTCATCAATGGTTTGCTTACAAAAGTGTAGGCAGGGTCAAGGAAAATGGAGACAGGAGTGGCTGAGCTAGCTGTAGGCCCCTGTCAGAGAGGAGAGGTCTGCAAATCTGAGAAGGCAGGAGAAGGGGCGGAGCTAACATCAGGACCTAGGTGTTATCACAGAAGACTGCTTATCATAGCTCTCACATGTGCTAGAGAATCAGCACTATTAATAGTTTTACATTCAACAAGGAAGGGGTTCAAGGAGCACTCAAAATGTTCTTCCTCCCTCTCTTTCATCCACTGTTCAGGTTTCTCTCCCCCCTTCCCTGTATTGCCCTTATCAACTTGGAAGGGGCCCATTTAATAAAATGCTGATTGGTCAGTAGCCAGGCAGAAAGTAAGGCGGCGAAACCAAACTAAGAGAATTCTGGGAAAGAATTCTGGGAAGAGGAAAGGCAGAGACACAGCCACCAGCCAGATGCAAAAGAAGAAAAGGAAGGCAAATCTTTACAGAGTAAAAAAACATTCTCCCACAACAGAACAGTGTTAGAGTCATAGAACCACCAAGAAAATTGCATGCAGGAGTCAGAGACAGGCTGATCTCTATAAGTTTGAGGTGAATCTGGTCTACACAGCCAGTTCCAGACCTTGTCTTTAGGGAAAAAAGACCACACAGTCCTTTTTATTATATACTTTACATTCACACAGCCCTTTTATGATATACTTTGTATTGACATTCTAAATCTGTAAGGCACTTTGGCCCCAACTCAGAATCAGTATGTATACACAATTATTTAGACATTTTTAGCTCTTACCTAACATAAAGTCCCAGCTCCACAAACCTGCCCAAAATACCTACCACATTACATTTGGTCAACAGGATTTCTTAGGCTCCTCTGGACTGTTAGTTTCTCAGAATGTCCTCATTTTTTAGTGACAATAACAAGTTTGAGAACTCACCAAGTATCTTGTAGGCTGTTACTTTGTTGGGATCTGTCTGACACTTCATGTGGTTAGACTGGGGTTCTGTTTTCTTGGGTAAATCGCAGAGACAATGTACCACAGCTCATGCTTAAGAAGCAGGGTGTTAGCTGCACATCCTTAAAGGCAGAATATTTGTATGGACTTTTTGAAATTCTTCTCCATGGGAAGTTTGTTGCTTCTTTCTCATTTCTTGATTTAGTTAATCATTTACGTCACTAGGGGATCATGTATATTTTGTTTTATGCTTTAAATGATGACTTAGTACGATTTAAAAAACAAAACCGAATTCATATTGTCCCAGCTTTGCTTGTTATGAGCTTCTTGGTTAGCTCCTTTGTGTATCCCACCAATACAGGGAGTATTTTGTTTGTTTCTGAGTTTGGGGAAGGGGGTTCACTTCCTTATGATCTGGCACTATATGATATTCCAGACTTACCTTACAAATTTCTTGTTCTGGTCCAAGAATGAGCTCTTTCTCCACAAGGGGCTGACAGCTGGATGTGCTCATTACTACTACAGTGTTGTTGTTTTAAGATCTTTTAAATGACCAATCCAAGAATTGTGTGTGTGTGAGTTTGTGTGTGTATTATCCAATATTTCTATACTTATATGTTAGGAGCTATTGGGGACTGTGGACCCCTGGACCCTAAATTCCCTGTGAGCAGCTTGTTTTTCCTGTGTTTTCATCTGCTCTGAGCATGAGACCTTGACTGCAGGGGAATGGGTTCTGATGGGTCTGCAGCTGAAAGATCCCGAGAGCTGGGGTGTGGCTATCAGTTAAGGATCCGTATATAAAGCTTCCCCTGAGCTCAATAAAGTTGGCACTCTTGTATCAAGGATGACATCCTCATCTTTTTGTCTCTGTCTCTGTGTCTCTGTGTATTTCAATCTCCAGACCCTTGTCTGGAGACTCGCGAACCATATCAGTACCACCGCCCTACAGGCATAGAACTTTACACTCATATGACCATCACTATCTGTTTTTAAATTTTCTTACAATTATATATATATATATGCATGTATGTATGTACATGCACATGCATGGTGATGATGGTGATGTTGTTGTTTTGGATGTGCATGTGTGCTATGACATGCGTGTGGAAATCAGATAAACTGCTTCTCTCCTTATCCCTTAACACAGGTTCTAGGGATCACTCGGACTTGCCCATTGAGTACCTTTTTCCACCAAGCTATATCACCACCCCAACTATCTATAAACTAGTACTAATGAAGAGACATCTTATTATACAGTATTTCATACTGTTTATCTGCACTTTGTATGCTATTCTATAATTGAAAAGGAATGACCATGATGCTTGAAATGGCATACTTGCATGAAAAATTGTATAGATATCTATCTTGATAGTTGTAGATTGCTAGATGCAATTATGATAATACTCTATTGCTGTGGGATAATATTCTTGTACACTATAAAGATTTGTCACTCCTATTTATTGGTTTAATAAAACACCGATTGGCCAGTAGCCAGGCAGGAAGTATAGGCATGACAACAAAACTAGGAGAATTTTGGGAAGTGGAAAGGTAGAGCAGTAACTGCTAGTAAGACACAGGGGAACCAAGATGTGAGGTAACAAGCTATGAGCTTCGTGGTGAAATATAGACAAATAGAAATGGGTTAATTTAAGTTGTAAGAGCTAGTTATAAATAAGCCTGAGCTAATAGGCCAAACAATTTGCAATTAATATTAAGCCTCAGGAGCTGGTGAGTGGGAGAGAAACCTCCAGTTACACTCTATTGAAAAGGTGCACACATTAGGGCTGGAGAGATGACTCTGCAGTCAAGTCCACGTTTTTTATGGTGCTGGTGGTAAACTCAAGGACATATAGGAATACATGCTCTGTAAGTGCTCTACACTAACCCATTATTTCAACACCAACCCCATCCCCAGTGTCCCTTTTAGAGACAAGCCACGCCCACTCCCTCCCTATCTGCAGAGGCAAGCTGATCTTCAGCTTCCAGCCTGCTGAGTCCCTTCCTTTTCTGCCTCCCTCTCAAAGAGGCAGCTTCTGTCTCTCCCCACTTCTCCCCTTCCCCCTTCTGTATCTCTCTCTCTCTTTCTCTCTCTCTCTCTCATAATAAGTAATAAATAATAGAGGACCTTAAACAGGAAGTGAAAAGCTGCCGTAAAGAAATAGAGATGACAAACAAAAAGGTGGTGGAAATGAATAAATCTCTCAAAGACACCCAAGAAAACCAAGAAAGGTAAGGGAAACGGTTCAGGACTTGAAAAATGAAATGGAGGTAATGAAGAAAATACAAACCGAGGGAAGGCTGGATATGGAAAATCTAGGTAAACAAACAGGAACTACAGAGACATGTATTACCAACAGAATACGAGAGATAGAAGAAAGAATCTCAGACACCGAAGATACTATAGAGGAAATAAACTCACTGATTAAAGAACAAAACAAATCCAACAAATTAACACAAAACATCCAGGATATCTGGGACACCGTGAAAAGACCAAACCTAAGAATAATAGGGGTAGAATAAGGAGAAGAATTACAGCTCAAAAGCCCAGAAAATATATTCAACAAAACATAATATATTCAAAAAAGAAGAAAACTTTCCCAACCTAAAGAAGGATATTCCTATGAAGGTGCAAGAAGCGTACAGAACACCAAATAGACTGGATCAAAAAAAAATCCCCTCGCCACATAATAATCAAAACAAAACATACAGAATAAAGAACAAATATTAAGAGCTGCGAGGGAAAAAGGTCAAGTAACATATAAAGGGAAACCTAT
>LOEQ01003233.1:102776-119847 GCA_001685075.1 Bramus lutescens | reverse complement strand
TGCTCACCTTCCTAGACCTGGATGGAGGGGGGAGGACCTTGTACTTCCCACAGGTCAGGGAATCCTGACTGCTATTAGGACTGGAGAGGGAGGGGGAGGGGGACGGGGAAGGGGGAGGAAAATGGGAGGAGGTGGAAATATTTAATAATAAAAAAAGAATTCCAGTGATAATGGCTTCCCTAATGGTCTAACAACCATTAGGTCTTTCAACACTTACCACCCTGAAAGGTACTTTTCTGTATCCAGTAATAAACTAGATAATTCCTGAAGATACAGACTTTATTGAAGTATTGTGGAGTAAAAATAGAACTACCTTGATGTAGTTATACCGTTACTCAAAGGACATTATATCTGGGCATTGCTCAAAGGAGTTTATATCTATCTTAGTGTGGGTACTACGGCTATGATAAAACACCATTACCAAAAATAACTTGAAGAGTATGTTCGCTAATTTTGTGTCACATGCTAGACTGCTCTAGGGAGAGGGAATCCCAGTTGAGAAAATGCCTCCATAAGACTGGGTTATAGGCAAGCCTGTAGGGCATTTTCTTAATTAGTTATTGATGTACAAGGGCCTAACCCATTATGGGTAGTGACATCCCTGGACTGGTGGTCCAGAGTTCTATTTAAAAAAAAAAAAGCAGGCCAGCTGGTTGGTGGTGGTTCATGCCTTTAATTCCAGCACTTAAGAGGCAGAGGCAGGCAGAGCTCTGTGAGTTCAAGGCAAGCCTGGTCTACAGAGTGAGTTCCAGGACAGCTAGGACTGTTTTACAGAGAAACTGTGTCTCAAGAAAAAGAGGAAAAAAAAAAAAGCAGGCAGAACAAGCCATGGGAAACAAGCCAGTAAGCAGAATCACTTTAGGGCCTCTGCATCAGGTTCCTGCCCTGTTTGGGTGTCTGCCCTGACTTCCTTCAATGATGAACAGTAATACAGAAGTGTAAGTCAAACAAACCCTTTCCTCCCCAACTTGCTCTGCATGGTATTTTATCACAGAAATAGTAACCGTAACTGAGACAGAGAAGAAAGAGTCTATTTCATCTTATATTTCCAGGTAACAGTCCATCACTAAAGGAAGTTAGGACAGGAACTCAAGGCAAAGCTGAATCAGAGGCCATGGAGGAGTGAGCTTCCTTCTTTTCTATATAGCTGAGGGCACTGGAGACTTGATGGCTCATCCCTAGGTACTGGTATCTCAAATAGCTAGGTTATTCAGCTCAGCTAGGCTGTACCTTCAACAGCAGCTACTCCTTGACTCTCATCAGGGACTCTGATCCTGCTACATGATGCCAAGCCTCAACTTTCCACTATAACTCATTCAAACCTGGGCTTTTACTCCAGCTGAGGCTGTACCTTCAACAGTGGCATTTCCTGGCCTCTTCTAGTACCAAGTCTCAGCTGCTCTCCATGATCCGTTCATGTTTTCAAAACCAATGCCATAAGGAGAACTCGCGTATTACCAAGTTTAACTTCTAGGTACAGCCTTTGGACCACAGCATCTGTGTTCTGACCCTGAGGAAACACTTCCTAGAATATTTGATCTCAGTGATTCTAATCATTTCCTTTTGTAAAATTTTTTTAAATTTATCATTTCGTAATCATAACTAATCTTCATCCCCAGCAATCAGTATTGATTGTCCCAGTAAAGAAAAGGTTTAACTTTAGTGGTTCTAGTTCTTAATTATAATTGATTCTCAGTCCCAGCTGACTAGAACCATGAAGATTTAATTAAAATTTTTGAATGGTCCTGATAGAGTACTTATGGAGCTCTCAGATTTCCCCATTAAACTTGATAAGGCAGGCCTCCATCTTTGGCATTGCTGTCAGCATTATATTTTAAGTTCCCACAATAGCCCATTAAACTTTGAGCACTTAACAGCTTTTCTAGGCCAAAGTTCAAAAGTCCTGCCCAAAACATGATCAGATCAGTCACAGAAATATTACATGAACCTAGTAGCAATTTCTGCATTAGTCAGAGTTTCTATTTATGTGATAAAACTCCATGACCACATACAACTTATGAAGAAAAGGGTTTCTTTGGCTTCCACTTCCACTTTATAGTTCATAGCGGAAGGAGGTAAGGGCGGGAATCTGGAGGCTGGAACTGAATCAGAATGGAGGAATGCTGCTTACTGACTTGATTGCAAAGACTTGCTCAGCTTGGTTTCTTATACAACTAGGGACCACCTGCAGAGCGGTGGAACCACCCAGAGTGAGCTGTCCCCACCCCTATTGATCACTAAGTGAGAAAATGCCCACACAGGCTTTCCCACAAACCAATCTGGTGCAAGCATTTTTTCAAGTATGGTTCCCTCTTCCCAAATGACTCTGGCTTGTGTCAAGTTGACAAAAAAGTAGCCAGCACATTATCCTATTATAAAGATAATTATGGATTCATGTTCATTGCACTCTGTTCACAAGAGCTAGGAAGTGAATGCCCATCACATGATGCATCATGACAATGTGGTACATATACACAGTGGAATTTGGTGTAAAGACAGATTAAATCATAAAGTTTAGAAGAAAATAGATAAAACTGGAAAACATTACATTGAGTGAGGTAACCCAGGCCACAAAAGACAGATGCCTCAGGTTATCTCTCATATGAGGATGTGAACTTTAAATTTTTAGATTTGTTTGTTTCACTTAGAGTGAAGGGAGGGAATAGAGTGAGCCTTTGGGGTTAGGGAGACTCCTTATGAGGAAGTGGGATAGTGGAACATATGTAATATAAAAATAGAGTCAGAGAATACTGGAGGTGAAGATGTCTAAGTGGAGATGATGGACAGGAAGAGGGGGAGAGTTAGCCAAAACTAGGGTGTATGAAAACACCACACAGAAACTTACTGTAAGCTAGCTAAAATATAGATTTAAATTATAGACACACACACACACACACACATATATGAATTTTAGTACAGTATTGGTGTGAGAGGTCCTTCTGTCTATGTGTTGCTTTTATTGGTTAATGAATAAAGAAACTCCCTTAGCCTGTTGATAGCGCAGAACTTAGTTAGGTGGGGAAAACTGGACTGAATACTGGGAGAAGAAAGGCAGAAAGAGAGACACCATGGATCTACCACCAGAGTAAGACATGCCAAATCTTTGCTGGAAAGCCACTGCCATGTGATAATACACAGATTAATGGAGATAGGTTAAATTAAGATGTAAGTGTTAGCCAATAAGAAGCTAGACTTAATGGGCCAAGTAGTGATTTAAATAATATAGTTTCTGTGTGGTTATTTTGGGATAACCTAGCCCGGTGGCCCAGACGAACAAGCAGGCCCTCCTCCTACACAGTATCCTGCATAAGTAGATACTGATTGTTCTAAAAGCAGCTACAGATTATTAAAACCCCAATGCTTGGTATGATACCTTCTGAGTTGTTGCACAGCGAGTTAAGAGGTTCCCAAAACAATGTAGGGATTTGCTGTTACTTCTGCCTGTCTCTCAGTACTTAGACCTATTGCTGAGAACATCACATACTTTGACTGCAAAACATAAAGGATTGAGCTGGAACTGACCTGGAAACTTCCTATTTGTTGGCTAGCTTTCACAGTGATGGAGGGTACTATGGGGGGGTCATTGTGGTGGTTTGAATGACAATGGACCCCATAGGCTCCGGTATTTAAATTCTTAGTCTCCAGATGGTAGAACTGTTTGGGAAGCATTAGGAGGTGTGTCACTAGAGGTGGGATTTGTGGTTTCAAAAGTTCACACCATACCCAGTTAGCTAGCTGTTTGTTTCATGCTTATAGATCAAATGTAAGGTCTCATCTACCGCTTCAGTGTCCTGCTGCCTGCTGCCATCTCCCCACGGTGGACATGGATTCTAACCCTCTGAAACTGTGAACTACAAAATTAAATGCTTCTTTTTATCATTTGCCTTGATCACGGTATTTTTGTCAAAGCAACAGTGAAATAACGAAGTCATCAACAATCTTACCTGGTAATAAGCCCTGAAAGCTGTAATACTAACCTTCCAGGGGTGGAGTAATAGTGACTTTATTGGCACAACCAACTACTTTCTGATTAGATTTGATGTCTGTTCATGCCTGCTACTGCAAAGCCTGTCAAAAGCCCATTATTGGGGAGGTCATATTTCCTAAGAGGGAGACTACTACTATTGTTTTGTTAAACCGGACATGATAGCCAGAAGTAATGGTGCACACCTTTAATCCTAGCACTCAGGAGGCAGAGACAGGTGGCTGTTTGTGAGTTTGAGGCCAGCTTGATATACATTTTAAGACCTTGTCTTTAAAATGAGCATGTTGTCAAACTGCCCCCTGAAGCCTTACATTTACATCTATATATTATTGCTGCTGTCAGCATCGGTCAGAAAAGTTTCTGTTTACAGTGGGTGACAGTTAATGCAGAGATTCATAACTGATCAAAACACTGAAAATAAATGACTGCTGAATGCTCAGTCCTAAACAGAGGATCAATATCTTCCCTCCCAAAGTTCAAGGAACATTCTGAAAGAGGGCACAGAAAGAATGTAAGAGCCAAAAACATGTCAAGGAGTGCCGTGAAAGGCTATCCTCTGGATAGAACATGGCACACACAAAACTCACAGCAGCAGTGGTGATCCACCTAACAGTCTGTGTAAGACTAGGCCCATTAACATTCCATCAGGGATAGGGAGGTGCCTCATAAGTAGCTCTCTGAGTAGTGATTGGTAATTAATGGTTATTGGGGAGGAGAAGTCATAGTCCTCAGTGATGTCACCACTGGTAAATTACCCTTGCTCAAGTACGCATTTTACACACACACACACACACACACACACACACACACACACTCACAAAGCAGGAGAGAGGCAGGAGGAAAGCAAGAGGGTACTTGTTGAGGAGAACAGGGATTCAGGGAGGGAAGAAGGTAAGATGATAATGAGGAGGAATATGACCAACTACATAGATACATGTTTGTAATTGTGATGAATAAACAAAAGCTTTTAAACAGAAAAAAAGGAATGTTTCATCAGAGTCAGAATGACTGAATTTCAGTCAGGGATCTGTTATTCCTTTATCTATGACCTTGGAGAAGTTATTTAGCTTTCTTCAGCCTAATTTAATCATCTTTAAAAGAAGACTATGTGAGAATAGTGTTTATCTCATAATGTTGGTGTGAGAATTAAATTAAATGCTTGGCACATAGTAAGCATTTGGTAAATGTTAACTATTAAAGCTGTGTTCTAAAGCCCCATTGGCAGTGTAAGTTAGGTGTTGGTGTATTTTGAGCTTCATTCCAGAAAAAGGTACATGAGTGTATGTATATATGTTATTTGATATTGCCAGGAATAGCTACTTTTCTCTGTCAAAAATTTCTTCCTAGCACGCTCTTTTGAGTCACTGATTTGGCTTTTAAGTAAGCTAAAGGTTGATAATTGGGAGAACAGCCAGGAAAACTTACCCACAGCTTCTGAGTCACATGCTGAGCAAATCTGGCAGCATAAACTGCAAGCTGCCTTCTGTCTCTAATCACTTTTCTTCCTAATTTAGTTTCTCCTACACAAGGGGATTATAATTCATTTTCATTGCCGAAACCATGAAGATCTCACAGAATGAAAACGACTTTCAAGTGGATGGAGCCCATGTCTGCTGGACATTGCTCTTGATTTCAGCCCATGTTCTAACCAATACAGACTCTCTTGCTTGGACTGGGAATGTCCTTCATCTAAAGCTACTGGCAAAGTTTCAAACAAGCTTCTTTGCTCAAGGATACCTCTGAAATTCTGAAAATTAAATTAAAAAAACCTGGGGCAGCATTTAGTGTTTTTAAAGAAACCTTTTGTTTGGTTTTAAAAGGTATTCATTTTATGTTTAATTGTGTGTGTGTGTGTGTGTGTGTGTGTGTGTGTGTGGACACATGTGCACATAAGTGCAGGTACCTGAGGAGGCCATAGGCACTGGATACCCCATGAAGCTGAAGTTAGAGGTGGTTGTGAGCTACCTGATCAAAAGACCAGACCTGGCACAGGACACACAAAGACCAAGTTCTCAGCTCGAAGGAGACTTATTTGCACCAGAGGGACAAAGAGATGGAATAGGAGACAAGGGAAAGAGGAGAAAAGGAGCAAGGGAGAGTAGAAAGAGATATTTGCCCTGGAGGGACAAAGGTGTGGTCATAGACAAATGGCAGTTTATAAAGGGAAAAGGGGGAACCCCATGCTAGGATGATTTGGTTTGTTTAAATTGGGCACATCATTAGGGTAGTCTAAAGGGGACTTTTGATTGTTGGACTTCAGTACTTTGATAGCCACGCCTTGGTGGTCAGCCTCGGGAGTGGGAAGTGGCCAAGTAAGGGAGTAGACCTTGGTGGTTAGCTTTCGGAAAGTAATTAATAGTATAGCAAGGCAGAGTGTGTTTGTGTGTGTGTGTGTGTGTGTGTGCGTGCATATGCACATGGTGTTAGTGTGTGTGTGTGCAGATGCACAAGGCTATTCATGCATTTGGGGGACAGAGTTGGGCACTGAGTGTCCTGCACTATTTCTCTCTGTCTTATTCCTTTGAAAGGTGGTCTCCCATTGAGCTTAGAGCTGAACTGATGGCCAATAAGCTCCAGAGATCCTATCTCCACCTCTCATCTCCTGGAGTTCTTGGGCTACTGATGCATGTGCACCCACATCCTGCTTTTCAGATGGGTACTGGGGGCTTTGAACTCAGTTCCTCACAGTTGCACAGCAAATAACCTTACCCTACTGAACCCTCTTCCCGCCCTGACCTTTTTCATAACAGAACAACCTCTTTCACTTACACTGTTTTTACTCTCATCCTGTTGTGTTTTTTTACTATTGTGTGTTTTTACTCTCATCCTATTGTATCTCCCAGGTATGATACGGGCTTGAAGCTATGATTACAGGGAGGACTCATGAGGTTTCCTGAATCTCAGATGACACATAAACCATTAACAATGCTGGGGGAGGGGACCAGAAGAGCCCTTCACAGCCCTAAAGTTGGCTGTGCTCCTGTAAGTTCCCTTTCACCTATACTGATGGAAATAAATCGTATAAACTTGTTGATCCAACAAGTTAGACTTGGGTGGGATTGTTTCATTGCTCTATGGCTGCCTTTTCTCTGTGAGAGGAATAGAAATAGAGTTCCAAGAAGGAACACCTGCACAGCAACCACAATACAGCCGTCATGTCATTGAAGCTGAGCTGTCTGAAGACGGAATGTGTCTGTGTTGGGGGTGAAGGCTCAAAGAAACTGTTTTCTTCTATATGGTGGGGACTAATGTACTTCTTTGATGAATGGGGTCAACCACATGAATTTGGGGACTTCCAGGAAATAGCTGAAGAGCTATAAAATATATTTCAACTCCTGAAAGTAGCATTCATGGAAGATCATATGGGAGAGGATCACAAGAGGAAGACAGTTGCACAGCCTCATCTGTGGGTCATAAGACATGCAACTGAGACTTATCTGTGTGCCCAGAAATAACTTGCTTGCACAAGCAAAGAATCATAGTCAGAAAAGATATGTGGGTACTAGTGGCTGTGCTAACCTACGAATTGGTAGGAAAAATAGGGAAAGGGAGGATGAGATAGACATGCTGGCTTGCTATTTATTATGGCTCGTGGGGTATGAGAAAGAATAGAAACTAGATATGTGGAAATGTATTAGAGTCTTTCATGTCATCCAAAAACATGGAAATCATGGGAAGATTTAGACATTGAAGAGAGTGAGGTGAACCTGGTGGAAGATGCTCATGGGGTCCAAACTTTGATACAGAGGAAGGGAAATGCTATGATTCAGAATGCGTATCAGGGCCCTTAATGAAGGCCCAGTAGAGTAAACTATGGTGATCAGGGACTGCAGTGCCTTTGAACTTCTTGGAGTGGAAAGACTTTTAAATAGTCAGGTGGTGGTGACCCAAGCCTTTAATCCCAGCGTTTGGGAGGCAAAGGCAGGAGAATATCTGTGAGTTCAAGGGCAGCCTGATCTACAGAGCGAGTTCCAGGACAGGCTCCAAAGCTACACAGAGAAATCCTGTCTTGAAATAAAAAAAGTCTCTCACAGCTTGGCTAGTGAGGCTGTGGGACAAAGGATGAATGAGTGCCTTGGAAGTAGTACTTATTCTTCTACAGTAGCAACTGCATAGTCTGTGTCAATACAAGGTGAAGAGTGTCCTGATTGGCCAGTTCCCGTGA
Source organism: Bramus lutescens (assembly GCA_001685075.1). Taxonomy (NCBI): domain Eukaryota; kingdom Metazoa; phylum Chordata; class Mammalia; order Rodentia; family Cricetidae; genus Bramus; species Bramus lutescens. The sequence continues at coordinate 111,697 of LOEQ01003233.1, read as the reverse complement.
GCCATTACAGACCTTGGTATCACTGCTCGAAGTTCCCACCAGTCAAGCCGGAAGGCAAAGGAGAATGGACAGGATGTACAGAGGGAACCAGGACTATGAAGGATAATGTTTCATACCCAGCTTAATAGCCAGGTAGAGCTGTGTTCCCAGGAGAAGAAAATAAATGGGTTCAGCAGGGGCCTCAGCACTACCAAGTATGAAGTCTCGGTAGTTTTCCTGAGCTCTCTGGTGGTCCATAATCTTTATAAGACTGGAGAAGCCAATGTAGATCTGAGCTACTTAGACTAGCATGTAAATTATGTTTGTAAAGTGCTAAGGCAACCAACAGGAGATATGGAGAAACAAACAACAACAAAACTCACAAGAAAACAAGAGCCCAGTTTAGGCCACTCAAATGTAAATGTGGCGAAATTTGTGTTGAGCCAGAGTTCCTATGGGAAAAAAATTACAATCAATCAGCCAAGTTCAGTGAGCATGAACCTTGAGAATCCTTTAAACACGGTGGTTCTCAACCTTCCTAATGTTGTGACCCTTTAATACAGTTTCTCACATTGTGGTGACCCCAACTGTAAAATTATTTCATTGCTACTTAATACCTGTGACTTTGCCTGTGTTATGAATCATAATGTAAATATTTGATATGTGACCCCCCCCCAAGATCATGGCCCACAGATTGAGAACCACTGCTTTAAAACATGAATGCTGATTCACAGACTGTGTTTGTTCCACAGGTAGGTATTTCTCTCTCCGGGGTGTACTGTATACATCTCTCCTTCAAGAAAGCAGACTGGTGGTGGACACTGCCTTCTAGGGCTCTTTCAGCACAAAGTGTGGTCATTGGAGAAGCAGCAGACACAGCACAGGCACAGCGCTTGCCAGCTGGACCCAATCAACCACCTCCATAGGAGGAACAGCAGGTCACAGCATCCTGGTTTTCTTCTGGCCTGAGTCCAGTCAACCAGTACAACCGAACTTTTCTGTTCTCCATGGAGACACAGAGACACGTAGCATTGCCCCAGAATGAGGAGGCCGAAGCACTCAATGGAAAATGACTGGTTTACAATAAGCTAAGTAAAATAGCTCTGCTGCTGTACCCAACTTTGCTCCTTTAAGAGAACAAATGACCTTAGCATCAGGATCTCCTCCTTGTTCCCCCCAGCCCCTAGCATTCCCTTAGCTACTGAATCCCAACACCAATTGGCATTTGCTTGTAACAAATGGTGGCAGACCTTCAAAGATCCTGCATGCCTTCTGTAAAACAGATTTCATTACATAATGCTAACCTATGTTTTACAGACTTGGAAAAACACTTGAAAGAGGTACAAGCACATCTAAAGGAGTGAGGATGGGGAATTAGTTAACGCTTTAAGGGTGCAGGAGCCAGGCACAGCTGTGAAACTCTTGGGGGAAATTATGGTTTGTAAGGCACATATGATACTTGACAAGGTAATTGAAAAAAAAATCAAAATAAAAATCTTACAACAGTCTGTGTTTGTAAATGTAAAAATATGTTAGAAATACAAATTCAGAAGGTACTCAGCATGGCAGGGGGAAAAGCATATTCACAAAACAAGGTTGTTACTGCCAGGGATGACCTACTTCTTTATGAAGTATTAGATAAGGAGGCCACGAAACAAGGACATTCATGCCAGGGCAGTTTACCTCCCTATGAGGAATTGGTTAAGGAGGCCACACTCAAGGAGTCCTTCTGCTGCAATACAAGTCATGTCCACTGATGTTGGCAAAACCCTATTTTAGATAATACAATACACTTTATAAGATGGGGAAACCAGGCAGTGGGGAGTGGTCTAGATGCTCACTTTTAGTTTAGACTCTATAAAGGTTGCTAGAGAATTATTGCTCTTTCTTGGCTATAGACTTGTGTGTTCACCAGGTAAAAGGTACTCACTTGCACAATAGCAGCACAGCTGTTGTGGGCACAATCATCTATTTTGAAGCTGGGTTTAACGCCCGTCCCATAGGTGAGAATGCAGGTCTGCTACCATCATCCAAAGCAAAATCCTATGGCTGGGGAAATCCAAGACTCCACCAGGGAGGTTAACTGCTATTGTTTTGTTAAGTGGATGTGATATTCCTGTCAAAATACCTTTTAAACATTTGTCCTTATACTCATAGACTAGTTCTGTCAACATTACTGGAAGGACATTTCTTTTTAAAGTGGGCATAGTTACTGTGATGACTCATAATTAGTCAAACTTAGTGCTGCTGTGGGTTGTAATGTTGCTTGGCATAGCAACCTGATGCTCAGAGATGTGTCAATATCACCCTTACCGAAGCTCAAGGAACATTGAAGAAGGCGAGGAAGGAATGTAAGAGCTGGAGGAAGGGGTATCGTGGAACTATCTTCTTGACAGGCCTGTACATTGTTGTTTTGAAATTTGAGAAATTGCCATTGCCTATAGAAGACAGAAAATCACATTCCTTCCTGAATGGAGGGAGGGCTCATAAGTCTCCTAAGACCCAAAGGACCCTCTCTCTGCAAAGATGTGTAACATCTCTGGAAGAAGCATCTGAAAATTTCCTGGTGGTATAAGTTAGTCATTCTCTAGTAAGCAGTTCCTCACCCCAGGAAGCTAGATGTGGATGGAATAACTTCTTTGGTCTGTTCTATCAGAGGTGACAACAAAAATAATTCCCTGGAAAAGTAACTCAACACAACCCTCTTTGTTTTCTACATGTAAGCATGTGCTCTTGCTTTGAATTTCTATAAGATGTGAATTTATACATACTTTTTGTCAGCTCTAAAATCTTTTTTTAAGCAGAAAAGTGCTTTATTATTGAGTTACAACCACAGCTCCTGTTCCTTTTTACATATATAATTTTATGAAGTTTGCATACAGATCAGACTATCTCACAGAGAATTTCTGACATTGAAAAATTATCTAAAGATTAAGATGGTAACAGTTTTATGTAAATTTCATATTCAACAGTAAATTTATATTGATAAAATTTTTGATTGACAATTTCATACCTGTATAAAATGTATTCTGGTTACCATTCCCCACACATATACATGCTTACCTGTCTCCTAACCCTTATAAACTTTTCATCCCTGTATCTTTCCCGTATTTACGAGTTGGTAAAAATCTATATTTTATAAAACAGTGAAACTCTTTTTAACAAAAAGGGGGAAAGTGTTGTTTACATAAATTCTATACATCAGCCTAAGACTACAAATCATCTTCCCCAGTGAATCCCATAGAAATACATCCTTGGGACTGAACACATCTCTTTGGATATCTTTCTGTGTTTTATGTCTACCACAGACTTTATATTACTGACTCCTTCTCTATGTCAATCTCCAATACAAATATGTTTCTTGGGCTGGAGAAATGTTTCAGTGGTTAAAAGTACTACAACTCTTCAAGAGAACTCCTCAGTTTCCAGTACCCACCAGGCAACTCATTGCCACCTGTATCGACAGTTCCTTGGAATTTAATAACCTTTTCTGGCCTCTGCAACTACACACACATACACACACACACACACAAATAAATAATAAATAAAATTTTAAAAGAAATATGTTTCTTGAGGGTCAAAGATTATCTCAGCGGGGTGTTGGTGGTGCACAGCTTTAATGCCAGTACTTGGGAGGCAGGAGCAGGCAGATCTCTGAGTTAGAGGTCAAACTGGTCTACAGAGTGAGTTCTTGGACAGCCAGAGCTACACAAAGAAAGCATGTCTCCAAAAACCAAAAACCAAAATCAAATCCCCAAACAAACAAACAAAAACATCATCACCTCTGTGACTTTTGACTCTATCCTCTCTCACAATAATAATGAAATAGTAGCTATGTCTTATGTTATATTGTTAATTTAACACAATGACAAACTCTCTGGACTATAGTAGTGTTCAATACAGCTAATTAATTCTTTTCTCTTCTTTATTCTCATGCTTCTTCTAAGGTATCTTATTTTGTAATGGAAGGTGATACAGAACAGGGATTTAGAGTCTGGCTTTGATTTCCTGTTCAACCACTCCCTAAGGAATGCAGAAAACATAACTTATCTATGACTCATGTTCTTTGCCTGAAAATTGGAGCTGGCATTAGACCTTACCTCATAATGTTGCTGTAATAATTAAATAAGAGTAGGCAAAGCAATTAGAATGTGGTACGTGGTGAGTATTCCAGGAATGTTGACTATCGCAATGCTCTGTGTATGGTAGATACTATACATATATTATATAAGCATATATATTATAATTGAGAGTCTGCAGTCATCACCCAGATATAGAGGAAGCAAGATGCAAATGCCTCACTGATAAAAGGTACCAAGCCACGTGGTTAACACAGACAAGAATTATGGGTTAATGTAAGATATAAGAGTTAATTGATAAGAATCCTGAGCTAATAAGCCAACCAGTTTATAATTTATATATATACATATTTGAAAAAACAACATAGCTTTGGTTATTGCTCTCTACCTAATGACTGTCTTCTCTTTTTATTTAGTCTGCCAAGTTATCTTATGCTGTAGGCTGGTCTTTCTGTATACTGTGAATATGTGTTGCTTTCATAAAGCTATTTTTGCCTATGGCAAGACAGGATAGATCCAGGTGGGAAATCCAAATAGAGATACAGGAAAAGAAGGGTGGAGTTTTGGGGTGCAATCCAGGTGCCCAAGAAACAACATGACAGCAGACTGTTTCTATTTAATTAAGTATACACATGCCAATACTTAAATTAATAGAAATGGGTTAATTTAAATGTGAGAGCTAGCTAGTAATAAATCTGAGCCATTGGACATTTAAAATTAATATTAGTCTTTGAATGGCTATTTTAAAAGTGACTATGGGACCAGGCAGGATGAAAAACCTCTGTTTACAACTGTACACTTGGATCTTGTGAATGAGTCATTAGAACAGGACCTACTATTCAAGTTGTAACAAAAAAATTAAAGAAAAGGTCAGAGTAAATTATTAAGTCAATTTTAATCAGAGGAAATGTGTCTACTGTGAGTGAGAGATTCATCCTGGTATTAGCTTAGTCAAATCTTAGAATTTCAAAAAGTCAAAATCTCATGTTAGTATAATGTTTTAATTGCATTAAGAACACACAGAAATGCTAATACAGGCTGGAAATCAATATATGGGAGTGTAAATAAGGTTTTGTTTCTTCTAAAGAGCTCATATGATAAATATCTCATTCTGTGCTGTGTTTCAAATGTAAGGCACTTAATTCAGAAATACTAATTTGCAAAAAGAATATAGAGAAATATTCAGTCTTATAATTTACAGAATAAATGCTCTCTACAAGAGAGCCTGTAGCTCCTTTTCTCAGTTCCTCTTCCCAAAGACACCCACTTCCAATCCTTCATCTGATTCTGTATCTCTAAAAAACTTGTTTTTGTTTTACTTGCGAGATGAGGACCTGTGCCTCCCCCACTACCAAATCTGAGTACCTGTTTCTTCTCCATAAAGAACTATAATTTTGCCTAAATCAATAATAGTCGTGTTATTGTAATTCTATTTTCTACTCAGAAAGGAGCATGTGTAAACTGTTCTTATAGTTTCCTTACTGGATACTGTGTGTCTTTGTGCTTCCCTGTCTGTTGCCTCACCTTGGCTCTTCCTGTTTGCACTTGCCTTTTCCCCACACATTCTTATCAGGTGTTTGATCAATATCTTCTGAAGAGTTGCCTGAGCTGCTTCTCGCTAATGACTTCCCTTTACCAAGGTTCTTTGAGTTCCTTTGCCTTTCCCCTGTGTAGTTTCAGTGTTCCCTTTTCTTGGTTTATTCATCTTTTAGATGGAGCATATCTTCTGTTCACTAGTTTCCTTGAGGAAGGCTGTAGAGGAGGTAAAGGTTCACACACACACACTCACTCACACTCACACACACACTTACACACACTCACACACATGTATTAGATACCATTCTTATATTTTTAAACTAGTTTTGTCGTTCTCCTTCCCTCATCTTTCTCCACCCCCCTGGTGGTCACCCCCTTCTTTCCTTTCATGTCCCCTATGCCTTTCTGCCTATCCCTCATCCTTCCTCCTTCCTTCCTGATTTTATCCTCTCTGAATCTTTCTAGATTTTTAGACTTTACCTACAAGAAGTCTATTTTCATATATACAAGTATACATTTATAAAGTTGGAGTCTGCAATAAGGAAGAACATGCAGTTTTGAGTTTGGATCATGGGAGGTAAAAGTTTTGCAAACCTGTAGGTCTAAAACTTTCTCATCCCTCACTCATGCTTGATTTGCAATTTGACTAACTATAGAATATGAAGTTGTATTTTTTCTTCATAATCTTGAAAGCCTTACTTGTCTTCTGCCTTTCAATGCTTCCTTTGAAACATCTGAACTTACATATCCTTTAAGCTTTTTGAGTTTCCTGGACTCTTGTAGAAGCTTCTCATTGGATCTTGTTCATTAATGTGTGTCTATTTTATGGTTTAAATGTATCTTCAAAATTCACCCTGTGACCTTTTAATACAGTTCCTCATGTTGTGATGACTCCCACAACCAGAAAAATATTTTATTGCTACCTCATAACTGTTTTTCTATTATTATGAATGATGATGTAAATATCTGTGTTTTATGATGATCTTAGGTGACCCCTGTGAAAGGTCGTTCACCCTCCATGTTGAAAGTCACTACTATAGAGTATAAATGGACTAAGATATCCTATTTTTAGGCATTTATGCTAAGGATCTACTGGACCTTCTACTTTTTCTTAAGTTCTCATTTGTATAACCCGATAAATGTTTGAAAATTTGAATTCACAAGTGCATTGAAATAAAAACCCACAGCTTCTAAAAGCACTGGGACCTTCTTCTTCTACTCTATTTTCAGAACATTAAAAAAGCTGTGCCAGCTTTTCTCCAATCTCTTCAGGCTTGAATTCCTTCCTACTCATATTTAAAATAAGAGCCTCAAGAGCTGCCTAGAAGTTCCAAATGAGTGCTTGCTCATGGTGAGATTTCCAGTAGGATGAGCTGCCTGAGACCTGTTGTTTGGTAACCCCGAATACCAACATGTATGTGACTACATCTAGCTATTTCCTCTTGGGCCTACTAAATCCCCACTAGAAAACACTCATTCAGTCTTAAACGTGGAGGTGGGGGACTGACTACCATTATTCTGGTTGAGATAGAAGTTCTGAATTTAGAATTCATACATCATTTAATTCTTTCTTTCTTTTAAAAAGACTTCTGTCTTCTGCTAGGCCTGGGAAGGGAGAAGCCCAGCAGCCTGATAGAGCATCCAGGCAGAGCATTGTTTCCTAAATAGCTTTCTTCCAGAAGCACCAGGAAGTTTAATGGAGCTAAATCTTGTGTTCAAGGAGATAAAAAGTCTCAAGAAAAACCTGATGCCAAATGGAATAAAGGAAGTGGTGACCTAGGGGTAACACCCTACCCAGCAAAGCTTCCAACTTGTAAAAGGGAAAAGCAGAGAGCTGATGAAAATGCACTTGAACGAGGAGGCCAAACTCTAGACCCAGCAAGCAGCAAGCTTGGCAGCTTCAGCCACACGGTTCTGGCTTTATGGTCAAGGATACAAGAAAGGGGTTATGAAATCTCCCTCTGCAACTAAGGAAGTCACTGAGGCCAGACATGTGTCCCTGGTCCTAAAAGTTTTTTTCTAAACTTAACTTTGTCCTCTGTTCTGCCAATACAGATTAAACAGGTATAAGAGACACCAGACATTTCCATACCACAAACACTGGACAGGAACAAACAGACCAGCTATGCCAGGATGTGACCAGCACCCAGCCTTCTCAGGTCCTCTCCTCAAAGACAGCCACAAAAAAAGCAGGAAGCAGTCTTGAGAATCCTCCTCCTCAATTCCTTTAACCTGTGGTGCCTAATCTCCCGCCTTTTTATTATAAAAAAGAGATGGGAATGTAATGATTTTTTCTGTCTCTTTAAGAGACAAGCCACGTCCACTCCCTCCCCCATCTGCCAAGGCAGGCAAGTCTTCCTTTCTGCTTGCAACCTGAGTCTCTTCCTTTTCTTTCTCCCTCTCTGTCCCTCCCCACTTCTGTCTCCCTCTGCCTCTCTTCTCCCTTCTCTTAACCCACTAAATAAATACCTGACCTCACTCTGCATGGTGTACCTATCCGGCTCGCGTCTCCCTGCCCCGGACCTGCGGCGTGGTCTCATGGCCGCTGCAGCCGTTAGGGATCCTGCAGCAATTTTTAATTAATCCATTTCAGCCATGCTCAGTCTACTGCTTTCTCTCTTTACTCTGGTCTCTTCCAGATGCCTCTGGCTGTTCTTTCCCTTCTATCTACAATAAAAGCTTCCTCTTAGCCAACCTTGGAGCCATCACGTCATCGGTTTATACATATATAAACTGTTTAAGGTTTAATAAATCAAACTAGCTTGTGAATTAAGATGATTAAAATGCAGGGAACTGGGACTCCTGCATTTTCAATTCCTTCAGACTCACTTTTTCACCTTAGGAAAATTTCTCAAATTTTTGAGGTCTCCAATTACAGATCTGTAAAATTGAGACATGAAGGCTAAGATTCCCTAATTGTAAATTTTAAAGTGCTTTTTTTGGTTAATCAGCATATTAGTTTATATAGTAACACTTATCTAAATTTTAATAGTCTCACTTTGGAAATCAGATAAAAGGCCTAAAAATGTGAATATTTTGTTCAAATCACATGACTAAACAAGTGGTAAAGCTGAGTGTAATGGTCTGTCCTGTCCCTTTAAGAGACAAGCCCTGCCCCCCTTCCTTCTGCTCTCAGCCTGTGCTTTCTTTCCGTCCTGAAGAGATGGCTACTGCCTTCTCTCTTCTCCCATTTCTCTCTCTCTCTCTCTCTCTCCCCCTCCTTCCCCTCCCCTCCCCTAACCCACTGAATAAATTATACCCACTTTCTCTGCATGGCATCTATCTGTCTCTAACCTGCTGTGGCTCCTCCTGGGACTGACTGGCTGA
>LOEQ01003233.1:67514-99692 GCA_001685075.1 Bramus lutescens | reverse complement strand
GGCCAAGGCAGTTTCTTTATTAACCAATGAAAGTAACACATAGACAGATGAACCTCCTATATCATAAACCCTTCAAACAGATACTACAGGAAGTTAGGCTGACAGGCAATGAGATAGCAGGCACCCAAAACAGTGAATTATATAATATAAACGGTGAAGGTTTAGCCCGAGCCTTAGCAACACCACTACTCTTGGGTTGGAGAGGGAAGAGTGGACGGTTTGGGTACAGGTCAGCAAATGGAAGCTGCCCACTGGAACTGCGACCAGGAATATGGGGCTGGAAGCCAGGAAGGAAATGTCACCTAAAGCAGAAAATAGGAGAAATTGGTGGCTTTCTGTTTTCAGTTTTCTACTAGTGCCTCTCACTATCTAAACTTGTCAGGAGTCAGAAAGCAAGGTTCTGGAAAGAACGTTCCTACATGAAGAACCCAGTTAATGATGGCAGTTGTGAAGAAAGATATTCTGACATTGATGTCTAGCTTTAAATACTCTTTCTAGTTCAGTAACTTGGGAGCAAATCACATAAAAATTTTTGATTCTTCACATCTTGAGATATTAAATTTTTTAGTGTACTGAGGTGCCAAGGGAGTAAATCTGACACCTAGATAAGATCATTAGTCAGGTGCTTTGTCCTGGAGCACACTGAATAAAGGTCAATATTTCATAAACAGAATATAGGTAGTAGGTTAAGGCTATCCAATAACGCTCCAATCCTCACTGCTAGGCACTCAGTCTGCCCAGGATGGGGTCTTTTCCAAAGCAGGTGCAACAGCTGTTTTCTTAGCAGAGTACACAAAAGCTTTCCACACCTTCTCGTAACAACAAAGAAGCTCCAAGCTGAAAGTGTTTTTCTGGGGGTAGTGGGGAGACTGCAGGAAATCTTTACTTTATATATATTCCTGAAGGTTAAGGAATTACGACCAAACTGTTAAAAGTTACCATTAGCTGTCACCACAACAGGGGCATTAAGCTATGGACACTGATCCTAAAGATTGAAGGTGTAGTCTTAGTTTTCTTTTCCATTTAAGGCCTAAATGTTTCTAGGAACTTGGACACACTTTGCTTTAAAGTGCACGGAAAAATATGATGGTTGAGAAGACCCTGGTCTCACAAATAGGAAGGCGTAAAATCTACTTAGACAAGAGGTCACAAAAACACTTCTTTCCTTCCCATGCTGAATGCTGAGTTGTCATGAAGTAGTTTTCATCATGCCCTGAGGAGGTCAACCAGTTCAAGATCTCTACAATTGTAAATAAACATTTACTCTAGACCATATAAATTCAGCCTTCAGTGTCTTAAGACTAGATTACCTATTGGGAACAAGATTATGTACATTTTAGACTGCTTCATGACTGAGTAACTGAAGGCTGAACGAGCTATTTGAGACTAAATCAGTCTTTCAGTAAAACTACAAGAATCATAAAGCAACTATAAAGACTGATTCCAGAGTATATGGCTGGGATGCCTATTTGTGACACGCCAAGGCTCCTTCTGTATCAGTTCTTCCTACACTTTCCCCCAAAGTGCACTGGGTTTAAGCTCTGGCCTATCAACCACTAGGATTTGGACTTGATCTCTGGCACTCCCCAAAAAACAGTGGCTTGGAAATAAATTCAGGTTGGTGGTTGACAACTGAAGAGAAAAAAGACAAACCTACTTAATATGGGTGGATGTTTGGAACTGAGTGTTGCTAAACTAGAGACAGAGAAAGAAAACCCATGGCTTAGATTTGAGAAATGCTTTCACCAAGATTTTCCCCCATCTTTACATCAACTCTGGAGGTATAAATCAGGTATCTGAATGCCACAGTTCTTTGCCCTAAGGTACAGAAAACAAAAACTGGAGTAATGTGATATGAAACTTCAAATTTGGCCTCACTTTGGCACAAATATGGCAAACATACCAGATGGTGAAACACATTTTTCCAGAACCAGTTTTTTAATGCTATTTTATAGCTCAATTCTTTTCTTTAAAACATTACATAAGTGGAATGTTTTAAAATTAGCATGTTAGCAATTCTTATAGCTATCTTGCATTTGGCTGTAATGGCCTCACCTTTACCCTTCAGGTAAATCTGACTTCTTTGGTTATTTAATAAAGCCAGGATTAAGCACACTATTCAAATTTGTGAAGGGCATGCAATCCAAATAGTTATTTACGTAATTATTATTTCAAAAAACTTTAATCTTTAAATACATGTCACCAACCTGAAGTTCTGAGTGTTCTTTCAGGAGTTGATCATATTCTTTTGAAAGTCTCTCTGACTGTATCTTCATAGTCATCACGTCATTTTGTGCCTTAAAAAGGGCTAAAAATATCAAACGGAATTTTATTTAGAAATAACTTTAAATAATTAGAAAAGCTATAAGACCCAAGTTGAGAACTCCTCTATAGTATACACTCAAATTTCCATCTGTTAATGTCATGTTATATATTATCATACTATCATATTGATAAGTTTCAAAACGTCTCTTTTCTCTTTATTTCTTTTTATGTGCACTGGTGTTTTGCCTATATGTGAGGCTGTCAAATCTTCTCGAACTGGAGTAACAGACAGTCGTGAGCTGCCACGTGAGTGCTGGGAACTGAACTGGGGTCTTCGGAAAGAGCAGCCAATGCTCTTACCCACTGAGCCACCTCTCCAGTCCTTCTCTTTATATCTTCATTGTGTGTTTTCTAACAGTGTAATTACTAAATTTGAGAAATTTAATATTAACACAATATATTTAATGTAGTCTGCCACTCATATTTTAACAGTAATAGCAATCATAACTATGTCCTTTTCAATGTTGTTATTCACTTCTACTTTAAGAAACAGTAGTGGATCACATTTATGTTTTATTTCCATGTTTCTTTAGTTTTCTTTAATCTATACTAGTTCTTTTATCTTATTCCAATCTTCTCTTTTTTGATCCTGACATTTTAAAGAATACAGGCCATTTTAAAGGAGAACGATCTTTGTTTGGGTTTGTCTGGTGTTTCCTCATGACAGAATTCAGGTCATGTAATCAACATACATGCGAGTATGGTACAAATGACATTTAATGCTTCCCAGTGCATACACAGAACAACCACTTCCAACAATCTTCCGCCTTTCACATGTTTCCTTTTTGTTATTGTTTGCCCTTGCAACCAGAACAGCAGTATGTCGGAAGACAAATTAGATGATGAAAAAGATCCTGCTCTGTCAAAATGCGAGCATGCCTACCTCTATTTAGTATCTGCTGATAATTCCTGCCTAAACCAATCATTGTGATAACTTTATCATTTTATCTACACTATTCGGTTAGAACTGTACTGGCTTTCTTTCCCGTCCATCTATCGGCACATCTGTCACCTATGCATCAACATAAACCACAGGTTCTTAGATTTGCTTTTTTTTTTTTGCTTTGTTGTTATTTATTTATTTTGGAGACAGGATCCCTCTGTGTAGCTCTAGCTGTTCTGAAGCTCTCTTTGTAGACCAGACTGGCCTGGAATTCACAGAAGTCTGTCTGCCTCTGTCACCTAAGTGCTGAGAATAAAGGCATGTGTGTCACTATGGCCTGGCTCCTATTTTTTCAATAACGTGTTCACTGACGTTCCAATTTTCCTAGATTTGGTCAGTCAGGACCTCAGGCTGGCTCCTACCTCTAATCACTATGTGCCCAACTTTCTTTCACTCTTTAAAAAGGCATTTCTTTACTTTCTGGCACATGTTTCAGGCTCATCCTAAACTTCCCTAGCACAGGGTGGTGCTCGGACATTATAAAACAGTCACCAGAAAGTCTGTTCTAGAAACATGCAGAGCTGGTAAAATGCTTGCTGTAATGGATATCAGTACCCATGTTAAAAACTGGGCACAACTTTAACTGTAAGTTCCTATCATTGGATCCATCATTCTAAATTAGATACTGAAGACTGATTTTGACAAATTTAATATGATACTACTTGGTAAATATATGAGAGTTTATTATTATTTCTGGTAGTAGTTAGATTTCATTTGGGTTGCAATCACAATATAGAGTTTCACCTTAGTTTTAAACGTGAGCTTGACCAAAAAGACATTTCTTAGAGAGTTATCATGTATAAAGAGGTGGGAAATGTTATCATTTATAAAGAGTTGGGACCAGAGGCTGGTGCCAAGAGGGGCAGTGGTCCCACAAGGGGCAGCAGTGGGCCACCTCAGGCCTTGGTAGGTCCCCTTGGAGGGTGGGAAATGGTGGCAGGTGGGAAACAGAGAGATATGCCACGCAGAGGGAGATGGGGTATGGAGTTTATTTAGTGGGTTATGGAGGGGGAAGAGAAGGGGAGAAGGGGATAAGAGTAAAGGGGGGGAGGAGAGAGCCAGAAGCTTCTTTTCTCCAGAAGAAGGGCAGACAGTGCAAGCATGGGGTGGGAGGGAAGGAGGACTGGAGAGGAGGCAGAAGATCCCCTTGTCTCCCCAGAAGGGGGAGGTTGGGAGTGGGCAGAGCTTGTCTCTTAAAGGGACAGGGTACCCAAGAGACAGACCAGGCCAGTAGATTACAGACGGCCCCAATGTTGTCATTTATAAACAGGTGTGTGGCCCTTGGTGGGTGCGGATCTTCAGAGCAGTGGTTTTCAGTTCCAGCCCTTGCTCCCTGCGTGGCTGGTATGTCTCTCTTACTTTTGTATCTATCTCCCACCCACCAAGAGGACCTGCTGAGGCCTTGCCCTCACCACCCCTTGTGTATGACTGCCCTCCGACCACACCATTTTACAAATGATAACAGAGTCTACTTAAAAATATGAAGCATGGTTAGTCTTATCTTCAGATCTTACTAAAAATGGTTATGAGCCTGTATTTCTGGTATATAGAAATCAAAACAGATTTCACAGACTAATAATGCCTGACTAGCTTACAATGGTAGGTTATAAAAAAGCTGATACTATGGTCTGAATGACTTTTACTCCCTAAAATTTATATACTGAAACTTAATCACCAAAGTAGCAGCATTAGGAAATGAGACTGGGAAATAAATTATGAAGGTGGAGCCCTCATATATGAGACTGTGTCCTAACAAGAGAGGTCCCAGAGGGCTGCCTTCCCTTCGATGCTATCAGAATAGAGAAAACACCGTCCATGAGCCAGAGAAAAGGCCCTTCACCGACTTCCTGGCACCTCCATTTCAGACTATTATTTGCAACTTTAAAGAAATGCTGAAGTATTTCCCAATGGCAAGGTTCGATAAGAAGCTAGAGCATATTCTAGTCACTAAAATCCTTTAAATTACACTTACCATTAACATAGAAAATAACTACAACGTTATAGTGACATAAATATGTCAGCGTGTTTGTACAAACTGACATATAAGCAAGCCAAAACACTGATATCTTTCCAAGTATAGAACTTACAGCTATTTGCACACCAGGAGCATCACAAGACAAACACTGTGTTTCATATCACTATGATTTCTTCCAAAGATAACTGATACTATCAGCTAAGCACTACGAGGAAATGGAAGAAAATTTCTGGAGGCATTGGCAAAACTGATAAAGTTGGGCTATTGTACAATAATTATAAGATCTGAGCCAGAAGAAAACATTTTATTTGGTAAAAAAATCTATATATTTATTTCTTGTTTCTTTTTAGTTTCTTTAGTTCTGTTTTTGAGAACTTGAACATATGATCTCCTGGAGCTATTTAGTATTTGACATTCACATGTACTATTTTGTAAACAAACAGTTGCTGGATTTAATGCAGTTATTTTTTTTAATGTACCTTATTTGTCAGGTCATTGTTTCAGTGATCACCAGTCTCTCGAGCTCACACTGATAAGGTTTCTCAGTCTTCTTCCTTTTCAGCTCTCCCGTCTCTACATCCTATTTCATCACTGCGATCACTCTCCTTGTTTCTTACGTTACTGGAATGGATTCCCCTTCTGGTGCTTTGCTGTTTTAATTCATGTCTACAGGGCTAACAAGAGTGGTTGCTTTCAATGCTTTAAAACCCTCCAACAGGGCCTCAAAATGCCAATACAGACACAAAGATATCCGGCCGTTCGTGGTGGTTTCCATGCTGACACTCACCTCTCACCTCCTCTGCCTACTTTATGCTCCAGTTGCAATGAACTCCTTATTGTACGTCCAAAGGGCCGCACTCTTTGTTATAAGCTGCATGTTTTATTCAAGTATCCCCATCACTGCCCTGCCTTACTAATTCCTATCTTACATGGCTGATTAATGTCATCCTTAAAGTATCAAGAAGTTGTCCTTCTAATGCATAGCGAGCTAACCTCCACTACACAGCACTGACTCCTGGAGGATGGCTGTCCTCACTAGACTGGGAACTACCCACTGAACATCTGGCACACGGCCTACCCTTTGGCAGGTGCTTCAGCACAGACAGCTGAGTATATAAGTATCTGGGGTATTGCTTTGTGTACAAATGGTAGATGTCAGGTAGATAATATAGTGGGTTACTTTAGTCATCTGATGGGAGTCTTGATTTCCAAAAGATAAGCATAACTGTCTCTTCAGTCAAAAACCAAGACATTCAGGAGAGCTGGAGAACCACAAAGCAAACAGAAATATCTGAAGTATTTTGATGGAAATGTACTGAGGCAAGACATTTTTAAGATTATCTTTTAGTATCAGAGTACAGGAAGTAAGGAAATGCTCTAAAAATCAAAACCAACAGTCTGCCATAGTGTAATATGTACAGTGTGACATGGGAGCTGATCAAAAGAGCCTTAAATGGCCCCACATAGGCAACGTGATCAACAAAAACCTAGCATTATAGTGTAACTCAGAGTATGAANTGATCACCAGTCTCTCGAGCTCACACTGATAAGGTTTCTCAGTCTTCTTCCTTTTCAGCTCTCCCGTCTCTACATCCTATTTCATCACTGCGATCACTCTCCTTGTTTCTTACGTTACTGGAATGGATTCCCCTTCTGGTGCTTTGCTGTTTTAATTCATGTCTACAGGGCTAACAAGAGTGGTTGCTTTCAATGCTTTAAAACCCTCCAACAGGGCCTCAAAATGCCAATACAGACACAAAGATATCCGGCCGTTCGTGGTGGTTTCCATGCTGACACTCACCTCTCACCTCCTCTGCCTACTTTATGCTCCAGTTGCAATGAACTCCTTATTGTACGTCCAAAGGGCCGCACTCTTTGTTATAAGCTGCATGTTTTATTCAAGTATCCCCATCACTGCCCTGCCTTACTAATTCCTATCTTACATGGCTGATTAATGTCATCCTTAAAGTATCAAGAAGTTGTCCTTCTAATGCATAGCGAGCTAACCTCCACTACACAGCACTGACTCCTGGAGGATGGCTGTCCTCACTAGACTGGGAACTACCCACTGAACATCTGGCACACGGCCTACCCTTTGGCAGGTGCTTCAGCACAGACAGCTGAGTATATAAGTATCTGGGGTATTGCTTTGTGTACAAATGGTAGATGTCAGGTAGATAATATAGTGGGTTACTTTAGTCATCTGATGGGAGTCTTGATTTCCAAAAGATAAGCATAACTGTCTCTTCAGTCAAAAACCAAGACATTCAGGAGAGCTGGAGAACCACAAAGCAAACAGAAATATCTGAAGTATTTTGATGGAAATGTACTGAGGCAAGACATTTTTAAGATTATCTTTTAGTATCAGAGTACAGGAAGTAAGGAAATGCTCTAAAAATCAAAACCAACAGTCTGCCATAGTGTAATATGTACAGTGTGACATGGGAGCTGATCAAAAGAGCCTTAAATGGCCCCACATAGGCAACGTGATCAACAAAAACCTAGCATTATAGTGTAACTCAGAGTATGAAATAAGTACTCATGAGGTCACACTGACACAAAATAAATGGGGAGAAGAGACAGACCTATAAAGAATAATTAAAAATTGTGTGGACTCTCTGCTCTCAAGACAACAGAAATACTTACAATCCCTCAAATTTAAATTTGGTCTGGCAACAGTGATTTCCTTTTGAAGATCTGTTTGGTGAGAGACCCAACAGACACTTTCTCAGTCAGGTGATCCAGGTCAGTATCAACAGTGATAAATCACATTATAGCATACGCTACTGAAATAATGTGCTAAGGGCCAGCAAGATGGCTCGCTGGGTACAGATGTTCTCTGTCAAGCTTGACGTCTGAGTGGAAGGAGAGAATTCACTTTTCAAAGTTGTCCTCTGATCCTCCTATGTTCCATAGTATACACAAGCGCATATAGATACATAGAACAGACACGTTAAACTTATTTATTTGTGTGACTAGGAGGAGGGGGCTTATGTACCACTACTCACGTGTGGAAGTCAGAAGACTATCTTTAGTAAGACCAATTGATAAAGCAGTTGGCCAAGTTACAAACTGGCTACCAACTGACATCAGACACCTGGCCAGCTCAGATCCAAAGCATTAAATAAAACAGAAGCCTGGCTGTGCCTCCCAACTAAGAACGAAGTTGGGTGAAGGCACATGGAGAAGGAATGGGGATGCTGGTGGCTAAGGAGAGAGCTCTAGCCTGTGTCTATGGGGGCAGAGACTAGGAGGATGGTTATTTGGAGGGCTTTTAACATTGAAAAAAAAATCCATGTGCCCTTATTTTAAATATATTGTACTCCCCCTGAATATTAAGCCTAAAATTGTTAACCTAGTAGCCTTTACCCCGAGAATGGTTAGAAAGCCAGGCAACAGCCACATCCATGCCGAGGACAGAAGCCATTAAGAAGGTGGTCCTTTCAGAGCTGACATCACACCTTTAACCCTAGCACTCAGGAGAGAGGCAGATCAGACCTGTGTGAATTCAAGGCCATGCTGGGCCATACGAAATTGATTCATTCTAAAAGTGAAACAGAGCAGGGCGGTGTTGGATCACATCTTTAATCCTAGTATTTGGGATCAAACGTTTTTAATCCCAGCACTACAGAGATGGAGAAAGAAGGGATATGGTTGGGCAGAGAGAGGAATATAAGGCGGGAGGAGACAGGAGCTCAGAGGCAGTCTGAGGATGCAGTCTGATCATGCAGTTTGAGGATTCTTAGAGACAGGATCACTCTTTCAGTCTGAGGATTCTGTCAGAGGTAAATGGTCTTTCTAGTGACTGGCTGTGCTGCTTCTCTGAACTCTCAGCTTTCACCCCTTCATACCTGACTCTGGGTGTTTATTAGTAAGACCAATTAGAATTTGTGCTACAAAAATGCTATCAGAGCTAAAGGAACAACAACCTTCAAGAGTCTAAGATTAAACAATTTATAATCAAAGATGAGAGCCTAAACAAATATTTCATTCAATTTGATCCATTCATTATTTATTTGACTAATTCAGGTAAAAATGATTAAGTTATTATTTTTTTCTGCACAGGTATTTTGGATGATATATACTCTACCAAAAAAGTAAACAAAAAATAGAAAACATGGAATCTAAAAGGGTTAGGAAAATGCTCAGAATGAAGATGAAGAGGTTTTAGTTATAATAATGCAATATAATATAAATTGTAAAATTTGTCATGAAGAGTAGAAGTTAGGAAAAGAGTTTGTTGAAATAAAAGACACAAGCTGGGCAGTGGTAGTACAAGCCTTTAATCCCAGCACTCAGGAGGCAGAAGCAGGAGGATATCTGCAAGTTCAAGGCCAGCTTGGCCTATAGAACAAGTTTCAGGGCAGTCAGAGCAACACAGTGAGAACCCATTTCAAAAACCAAAGACGTGTCCTTTTCATTCATAAGAAAGCTTAGAGAAGATATTACACACTGAATGATCAAAAATAACACCATTTAGGAACATGAAACAAGTATCAGAAGAAAGGGACCAACAGAATGGATTTGCTTCTGGTATTTTTTTTTTAATGGTAAGCTCCTACTAATTTCCATTTAAACTTATGTATATGCAAAATGCAAAACTTAGGTAAATTAAAGTTAGAGAAAGGTTAAGTACAGGTGCCCTAGGTGAATATTATTTATATAGAACCAGAAATATGTAGATATGCTAGGCAATATGTTCAGATACAGGTTTTATGTTTTATTTGCAAAAGCAAACACTCCTAAAAGCTGGAATGGCTTTTAAAATCTAGTCTCATTTTTATTTTCCTAATAGAATAATAATGAAAAGAACATGCTGATGATTTTTTTAAATCAGTTCTTCTCTCGTGAACATTTATCATTCCAAATCAGTGGGTTCAGCAGATGTTCTACATAAACAACCATACAGTAATAAGAAGTCATTTTGTTTACTGGCACATATCCTCTTCTTCCTTCCAATGCTCTACCCAAGAGAGTTCAACGTTTTAAGATTTGAGGGCTAAGAGATGGATCAAACATGCCAGGTCTTGCCCTAATGATTGCTTTAAACATCTTTCTGAGGTCACAAATATTATTTAATTAACCACCTGCTGAATTTAAGTTTTGGAGAAAAAAATGTCACCGAGAAGCTTTCTCTCATGAAAAAAATTTAACTTTAAGGTCAAAAAGACAACAAAGAAGATATTTCCCATATTCATTCTTGTTTAATTGCATTATTTGGAGCTATATACCAGACATTCCAGATTAATCTATTATCTAATTTTATAGGAGAGAAAACTGTTGCCTAAAAAGATTTAACAACTTGACCAAGATTACCCTGTGTTTCCGCACACATTTCCAAGGTTAAAAACTTCTAACAGTAAAGATCTACTTTATAGGTGAAGTCAATGGCTATCTTACCAGTATATGTGCTTATTTCTAATGGGACCCAACATTTTATCACCATCATCCACTGTTTCCTAGGATGATACATCAAGTAACAAACATGTCAGTCATGTGCTTTGCCTCACTCAAAACTGTAATGCCATTTCATCCATTTTTCTACCAGTTTAAGTTTATCAGCACATTTAGAGAATTGTGCTCATTGATTACATTCTATCTCTTAGAACATTTCTTTATTCAGTATGCATTTAGCTCTCTTTACTCCAGCTTTGTGTGTGTAGGTGGGGGGAGAGATAAACTCATGTATTGTTAAACAAAACTACTGTTTTATGTACATATATTAGCTGCATCCATATGAACTATAAACTCTTCATTAAATAGTCTGTGTTTTCTTGCTTAATGCTCTGTAATGGTTACAAAAGCTTTTCTTTGGTATAGATAATTTTGTTTTCTATTAATGTCAATTATATATAGCTTATTCTTTCTAAGTTACTATCTTCTCCATAGTTACTTCTCCTAGTCTGGAGACACTTAAAATAGTTATGGACATTGGGAACAGGTAAGGAGCTAACAGAAAAGGAAAATATAATTGAATAAAAGTGTAAAATAGAAACAAACAGAATAAATTATTATCATTACATATTTGTCCTAAGAAAGCACTCTTATAGAAAGCAAGACTCATTTTATGGTTTAACATTAACATCAACCATTTGTGGAGATAATAAAGAGATGAATAAATAAATACATTATTTGCCTAACTGAAAGGATTGGTCATAAGTTATCATCACCTTAAAAAACTATTATTAGGGTTGGAGAGGTAGCTTAGTAGAGTGCTTGTCTAGAATACATGAAACTCTGGGTTTGATCTCAAGCACCAAAAACATGGGGTTGATGGTACACACCAATAATACTACTACTGGGGAGGTAGAAGTAGAGGGTCAGAAGTTCAAGATCATGCTATATAGCACACCTGGAGAGGTGAGTGTCCCAGTCCCCAGCTGGAGGGCCTTGCTCTCTAGGCCTAGTCCCTAGAGGCACATCCCATGACCCACTCCCATCCACCAAAGACCCAGAGACCTGGGAGCAGCCTCCCAACACCCTCCAACCACTTCCTATGGAATCTGTGACCACCAGAGCCTTGGCCCCACCCACACCTGGAGAGGTGAGTGTCTGGCTCCCTGGCTGGAGGGCCCCACTCTCTAGTCCTTACCGGTCAGAGGCACATCCTGCGCCCCACCACCACCCACCGAAGCCCCAGAGCTTCCCTATACCCCCAACCAAACCCCATGGCATCTGCCATCACCAGAGCCTTAACCCTGCCAACACCTGGAGGAGCCCAGGAGCTAATCAGGGACCACCAGAGTCACGGGACCCATCTGCACCTGGAGGAAGAGGGACCACCTAAGCCACAGGCACCACCTGCACCCACTGGAGGAAGAGATGGGTAGATGACAGTGTAAGAACTCAACAGCCTAAAGAGCAACATGGCACCACCATCGGGCACATCTAGAGAAACTAGTGGTTCTACATCAGCAAGATCTGAACGTCCCAATGCAGATGAAGCAGAAGAGAATGACCTTAAAGATAATTTTATGAAGATGACGGAGGTCCTTAGAGAGGAAACAAAAAATTCCCTTAAAGAAGTGGAGGAAAAGACAAACAAAAACTTCAAAGAAATGAATGAATCCTTAAAGAAAACAAAGAAAGCCAATAAAAAAAAAATCAAACAGGTGAAGGAAATGGTTCAAGACTTGAAAACTGAAATAGAGGCAATAAAGAAAACACAAATTGAGGGAATTCTGGAAATGGAAAATCTGGGTAAACCATCAGGAAATACAAATGCAAGCATAAACAACAGAATATAAGAGATGGAAGTGAGAATCTTATGTGTTGAAGATACAATAGAGGAAATAGGTTCATCGGTCAAAGAAAATGTTAAATCCAACAAATTCTTAACACAAAATATCCAGGAAATCTGGGACACCATGAAAAGACCAAACTTAAGAATAATAGAGATAAAAAATAATAATAGGGATAGAAGAAGTAGTCCAGCTCAAAGGCACAGAAAATATATATAAATATATATTCATATATATTCAAATAAATATAAATAAAATATAAAATCCTTCCCAACCTAAAGAAGGACATACATATGAAAGTACAAGAAGCTTACAGAACACCAAATAGACTGAACAAAAAAGTCTCCTCATTATATAATAATAAAAACACTAAAAATACAGAATAAAGAATGAATATTAAGAGTTGCAAAAGAAAAAGGCCAAGTAACATATAAAATGGCAGACCTATCAGAACTACACCTGACTTCTCAATGGAAACTCTGTGAGCCAGAAGGTCCCGGACAGATGTTCTGCAGACACTAAGTGACCACGGATGCCATAGACGAAGAAAATAATATATATATTCCATGACAAAAACAGATTTAAAAATACCTATCCACAAATCCAGCCATAACAGAAAGTACTAGAAGAAAAACTCCAACCCAAGGAAGTTAGTTATGTCTACAAAAACACAGGCAATAGATAATCTCATACAAATAAAACCAAAGAATAGAAATATATATAAAATGCCACTACCAAAACCAAAATCTAAAATAATAGGAACTAACAAACACTGGTCATTAGAATCACAGACTAAAAGAACGGATACGAAAACAGTATCAATCCTTAAGCTGCATAAAATAAACACACCTCAACTTCAAAGACAGCCATTACCTCAGAGTAAAGGATTGGGAAAAGATTTTTCCAATCAAATGGACCTAAGAAACAAGCTGGTGTAGCTAACCTAATATCTAACAATTTAGGCTTCAAATTAAAATTAATCAAAAGATAAGAAGGATTATTTCATATTCATCACAGGAAAAAAAATCTATCAAGATGAAGTCTCAATCCTGAAATCTATGCCTCAAATACAAGGGCACCCACATTTGTGAAAGAAACATTAAAGCTTAAATCACACATCAAACCCCTCTAATAGTGGGAGACTTCAACAACCCACTCTCACCACAGGTCTGCCAGACAGAAACATAACAGAGAAATAAGGTGTTATGACTCAAATGAGTTAAGACTTCCTAGAATTCAATGAAAAAGAACACACAACATACCCAACTTTATGGGACACTTTGAAAGCAGTGATAAGAGGAAAGTTCATAGCACTAAGTGCCTAAAGAGCCTGGAGAAATCTCACAATACCCAAAAGCTCTAGAACTAAAAGACACAATCTCACCCAGGAGGAGTAGACGATAGGAAAGAATCAAATTGAGAACTGAAATCAATAAAATGGAAACAAAGTAATAAAAAGAGTCAATGAGAAAAAGAGTGGGTTCTTCAAGAAAATCAAGAAGATAGACAAACCTTTATCTAAATTAACCAAAAGGCAGAGAGAGAATATCCAAATTAACCAAATCATAAATGAAAAGGGGGACATAACAGACATCGAGGAAATCCAGAGAATCATTAGGTCATATTTCAAAACCCTGTACTCCACAAAATTGGAAAATTTAAAGGAAATGGACAATTTTCTGGATAGGTATCACATACCAAAATTAAATCAAGACTAGACAAACAATTTAAATAGACCTATAACTCCTAAGGAAATAAAAGCAGTGATCAAAAGTCTCCCAATCAAAAAACAAAACAAAACAAAACAAACAAACAAAAAAAGCCCAGGGTCAGATGGTTTCAGCGCAGAATTCTACCAGAACTTCACAGAATATCTAATAGCAGGCATTCCTCAAATTGTTCCACACAATAGATACACAAGGAATAGTGCCATTTTTTTTTTCTTTTTCTGAAACAGGGTTTCTCTGCAGCTTTGGAACTTGTCCTGGAACTAGCTATTGTAGACCAGGCTGGCCTCAAACACACAGAGATCTGCCTACCTCTGCCTCTCAAGTGCTGGAATTAAAGGCACGTGCCACCACCACCTGGCTCCAAACACTTTTTATGAGGCTACAGTTATGCTGATACCCAAACCACACAAAGATGCAACCAAGAAAAAGAACTGCAGACCAGTCTCTCTCATGAACACTGATGAAGAAATAATAAAATACTGGCACACTGAATCCAAGAATACATAAAAAACATCATCTGCTATGATCAAGTAGGCTTCATCCCAGAGATGCAGGGTTGGTTTAACATATGGAAATATGTCAATGTAATTCACCATATAAATAATCTGAAAGAAAAAACCCCAAATGATTATCTCATTAGATGTTGAAAAAAACCTTAGACAAAATCCAACACCACTAACATGATGAAGGTCTTGGAGAGATCAGAGATACAAGGAACATACCTAAACATAATAAAGGCAATATACAGCAAGCCAACAACCAATATCAAACTAAACAGAGAGAAACTCAAAACGATTCCACTAATATCAGGACCAAGTCACAGCTGTCCACTCTCTCTCCTTATCTATTCAATATAGTACTTGAAGTTCTAGCGAGAGCAGTAAGACAACAAAAGGAGACCAAATGATACAAATCGGAAAGAAAGAAGTCAAAGTTTGCTATTTGTTGATGATATGATACTATACGTAAGTGACTCTAAAATTCCTATTAGAACTCCTACAGCTGATGAAAACCTTCAACAATGTGGCAGGATACAAGATTAACTCAAAGAATCAGTAGCCCTCCTATATACAGATGATAAACAGACTGAGAAAGAAATAAGAGAAATATTATCCTTCATAATAGCCACAAACAGCACAAAATATCTTGGGGGTAACTCTAACTAAACAAGTGAAAACCTGTATGACAAGAACTTTATGTCTTTGAAAAAAGAAACTGTAGAAGTTATCAGTGAATGGAAAGATCTCCCATGCTCTTGGATAGGTAGAATCAACATAGTAAAAATGGGAATCTTACCAAACGTAATCTACAGATTCAATGAAATCCCAGGACAATTCTTCACAGACCTTGAAAGAATAATACTCAACTTCATATGGAAAAACAAAAAATCCAGGATAGCCAAAACAATCCTGTACAACAAAGGAACTTACGAAGACATCACCATCCCTGGCTTTAAGCTCTACTATAGAGCTATAGTTATGAAAATAGCTTGGTACTGGCACATAGACAGGTGGACCAATGGAATCGAATGTAAGACCATGATATTAACCCACATACCTATGAGCACCTGATTTTTGACAAAGAAGCTAAAATTATACAATAGAAAAAGCATCTTCAAAAAATGGTACAGAATGAAAAAAGATCTTCACCAACCCCACATCTGACAGAGGGCTGATTTCCAAAATGTACAAAGAACACAAGAAACTTGACATCAAAAGAATAAATAGTCCAATTTAAAAAGGGAGTAAATATCTAAACAGAGAATTCTCAAGAAAAGATCCCAAATGGCTGAAAGGAACTTAAGGCAATGCTCGACATCCTTAGCCATCAGGGAAATGTAAATCAAAAATTCTGATATACTATCTTACACCTGGCAGAATGGCTAAGATCACAAACACTAATGAAAGCTTAAGCTGGAGAGGATGTGGAACAAGGGGAATACTACCCCATTGCTGGTGGGAGTGCAAATTTGTACAGCCACTTTGGAAATCAGTATGGCAGTTCCCAAAAAACTGGGAATCAATTTACCACTCTTGGTTACATATCCAAAGGATGCACACTCATACCACAAGGACATCTGCCTAACTATGTTCATAGCAGCTTTATTTGTAATAGCCAGAACCTGGAAACAACCTAGATGACCCTCAAGCAAAGAGTAAATAAAGAAAATGTGGTACATTTACACAATGGAGTACTACTAAGCGGTAAAAACAATGACACCTTGACATTTGCAGGCAAATGGATGGATCTAGGAAACATCATATTGAGTGAGGTACCCCAGACCCAGAAAGACAACTTATGTATGTACTCACTCATAAGTGGATATTAGACATAAAGCAAAGGATAACCAGCCTATAGTCCACAACCCCAGAGAAGTCTATTAGAAAATTCATTAAACATTTGCTTTGCCCTTAACAGGTATTTTTTTTTTTTTGAAACAGGGTCTTCCTATGCCTAGGCTGCCTCAAACTCCTAATTCTTTTGCCCTATCCACTAAAGTGCTGGGATTTCAGGTGAGTGTCACCATGCCTGGTGAGTGTAAGTGTGTCCTGGCTGTCCTGGAACTTCTATAAAGACCAGGCTGACCTCTAGTTCAGAAATCCTCCTGCCTCAGCCTCCCAAGTGCTGAGATTAAAGGCACTGTGCCACTACCACCCAGGAATAGTTAATACGCTTCATGTTAAATAATTTGCAGAGTATGTTTTGAAAAAAATTCTTTAAAATTTTATGATTAAAGAAAAATAAAGAAAGAAAGAATAAGGAAGGGACAACAGATTAAGGAATGTGCCTCAATCCTTCTTGTTTCTAAAACAGTGTCCAGTAGCTTAGGCTGACTGAACTCTCTGTGTAGTCAAGGATAACTTTGAACTTCTGATTCCTGTCTCCACCCCTATAATTCTGGAATTACAGGCATCTATTCTTTCTCTCAGGTTCCTTTTAAAGAGACACATACTTCTAGATAACCTCTGTTCTAAGGTTAGCAGCCCTAATACTTTCTTTTTTAAATACAGCATGTTGCAGATGTAATCCTGTTCTTAAAGGGACAAGGAACAGGTATTGTTACAAGCAGCTCCATTCCTAATCAAGTCCCACTTACTTTTACCATTGCCTAGGTATATTCAGTATTTGGGTGGTGCACGTTTCCTCTAGCTATGAAGAAATACTGGAGAAGATTTAGTTGTAGGCACAAGTACTATTTATTATCCTGGAAAGGTCTTTACGTCAATCTTTTGAATAGCAGGTTTTCTACAACATAGTTCTATTTTTATTGTGAAAGTTCTATTTCTTTATAAATTCTTTAATGCTTAGTATCTGATTTTTCATGACAATGCCCTTTCCCAATTACTCACACTGGGATATAATTCTTATTGTTAAATGGATTATTAAAGTGACAGACTAGAACCCTGCACCTAACTAGGTAGCCTTGAGGTGATCTGGGGGTATATATGCTCTCTTCTGATCTTTAATATAGTATCATACAGAAACACAGAAATAGCTAATTAGTCAAAATCTGAGCCAGGGATTAAAAAGTGAGTGGAATGTTTACTACTAGAATATTTATTTTATGTGTGTGCCAGAGTGTATGTATATATGCTATGTGTATATATGGTATATACACAAGCAGAGGTTTGCAGATGTTGGAAAAGGGCATTGGATCCCTTGGAACTGGAATTACACACAATTGTGAGGCACCATGTGGTATGGGAAGTCCTTCTGTATATATGTGTTGCTTTTATTGGTTAATGAATAATGTTGTTTTGGTCAGTGGCTAAACAGAATAGAAAAGGCAGGAATTCCAAGCAGATAGTGGAGGCGAGAAGGCAGATTCTGTGAGATATCATGTAGCCGCTGCCAAAGGAGAGAGATGTCTGGGAACTTTACCGGTAGGTAAACCACAAGTCTTGTAAAATATAAAATAATGAAAATGGGTTAATTTAAGATTTAAGGGCTAGCTAGCAATACGCTTAAGCTATCGGCCAAGCAGTGTTTTAAATAATATAGTTTGTGTGTAATTATTTTGGGTCTGAGTGGCTGGGAATGAATGAGCAGCCTCCAACAGTAACCATGTGGGTACTGGGAATCAAACTCTGGTCCTTTGGAAGAGCAACAATAGTTCTTAACTGCTGAGCCATCTCCAGCCCCTGGCAGAGGGTTCTACATAACTACCTAAAGACAGCTAGCTACCTTTCCAAGTTGGTGCTAATAATAGTGTAAGTAAACATTTATATTTAATACTTCATTGTCACTAATAAAATTTAGAGAAAATCCTTAGGGTGGATCACAGAAGCACAAAAGATAAGAAAATTCCTTTGGAAAACATACTATAAAATAAAAATAACATTGCTTTTACTTGGGTTTCAAATCTAAAATATCATTCTGAAAATTCTTTAAGCAATGTCATCTTAATATCTTCAATTTGTAGAAATAAACGAGCATATGACGAATGTGTGTGTCAAGCACTGTACTGTTAAAATCAGAAAATGTTTTCTATCAACTGATACAATTTCTTAGTTTTGCTTGCATGAATTTGTCTGGTATAAGTCAAGAAAACAGGGAAAGAAACATCTCTGGAAACAGGATTTTTTAGTTTCTCAAGGTCATTAAGAATATCGCATAAAAAAAGGACTCTGGGTAAATGGAATGTGTTCATAAAATATTGCACCTCTTGAAGGAACCAAACAGGACACACTCAAACAGGTAAAGTCTGCTTTGACTTCAGCCCTGCCTCCCTTTGAAAGTAGTCAGTCTACATTTCAAACAGAGGCAGGACTGGCAGATCTTCTTATCAGATTATAAACACAATGCCTACATTATTAAAGTGTTCATTTTCTCCAAAGTCCCAAGTTTTCTGTTAAATACACACTGAAGTAATGTTGAGTTTGGTTTTATCAGGATTAAGAAGTTAAAGTTCAAAATATCTCAGAATTGTAAATTTTGAAAGACAAAGAAGAGGACATTAAATTGACTGGAGGGGAGTAAGTATGCCATCTATTCTTGCCTTTGGAAAATATTACATTTATTTATTTTTATTTAATATGGGGGAAGAAGGAAAAGGGAGGGATGGAGAGAGAGGGAAGAGCACACATGGAAGCCGAGATGTCAACACTGGTACTGATCACAGTAGACTACTTGTCCAGCAAGTCTCAAGAGATTCTCCTGTCTTTGCTTTCCTAGAGCTGCAACTATAGTCAATTGTCATGATGCTGGCTTTTACATGGCTGCTGGGGATTGAACTCAGGTCTTTTGCTTGTTTTTAAGACAGAAACTCAGTATGTAGTTCTGTCTATCCTGGAACACACTCTGTAGACCAGGCTAGCCCCAAACTCAGAGATCTGCCAGCCTTTACCTCCCAAGTGCTGGGATTTAAAGCATGCACCACCATGCCCAGTTTCAGGTCCTCCTCCTTGCTTGACAAGCACTTTATGGACTGAAATTCTATTTTAAAAATGCTACCAAGGCTGATCTAAAACCTATTCTGTAGGCGAAGATGACCCTGAACTTCTGTCCCTTTTACATCTGAGTTCTGGGTGAGCCACCATAGCTGGTTTATGAAGTGTTATGGAGTGAATACACTGTGTTGTGAATGTTAGGCAAACACTATACGACCTAAGCTAAAACCTATGCTTTCTTTTCTTTAATTTTCATATTACCTACTCACAACGTAAGAGATCCTTGTCAGATTAAAAAAAAGATTTTGTATCTTTAATTTTACTAATTAAATGTACTTGTGCAATCCTTACATTCTCTAAAAGAATTAGCACCAACATTTTATAAATTAAATAAAAAAGATAAAATCACCAATGCAAAGAATAGAGGACTACTAAATTAACTTGTATATAAATGTTAAAATTTCTTGACTATGTCTAAATCATTTAGAATCACAGTAAATATAACAATACAAAATATAATAGGATGTCTGAGTTTGTGGCTATACCAAGCAACCTTGTTTAGAAGGGTACTTTGAATTTTTAACTCACTAATTCTAAACTACCTTTGTCTGATGTTTTTAAATTACCATTTACATTTAAATAAGAAATTGTAGAGGTTGATGAGAGGTCTCAGTGGTTAAGAGCACTTGCTACTTTTCCAGAGATCCTGGGTTCAGTTCACAACTGTACGTAACTCCATTTCCAGACGATCTGATGCCCTTTCTTCTGACCTCTGAGGACACCAGGCAAAAGTGGTGCACAGACATACATGGAGGCAAAACACCCATACACATAAAAAAATAAATAAAAAAATAAATAGTAAAATGATTAAAGAATTCTTCATTGCATGTCCTAATCTGGGTCTTTGTTTATAGAATTAGCTTTTATCTTTGGAATTTCATTTAAAATTCAAAAATACCTTCATGAAATAAATCCTATTCAAGTAATGCAAACAGATATTTAATAACAGCAAGTTATATTTCAGAGAACTTCTATTACGCAGAGAACAACTTAAACTTAAATAATGATTTCAAGTAGGCCTTTGATTTATACACTGAGTCCTATTTACCTTCTACAATTAGAGACAACTTAGGCATTCATCATCATCACCTTAACCTAACAATCTTAACCATGAATACCTAATAGGTTTTCTTGTGTTTGGCCAATCATCTCCACATGCAAACACATTGTCAAGGGTCAAGCTATACACACTCAAAGAGTGTTTTAGAATGACAATGGATTTGAAGTATATACTTTACTATATTATGAAGCAAGTAAGTACTAAGAACAATCAGAACCTTTTAACCGCAGAAAACAGTTGCCTTCATGGACTTGGATTTAGGATGCCTCACTTGGAACCTACAATGTACTTTGGCACAACCCCTCGATTTCTCAGCTGATATCCCAGATTCATGCTTACTTTCTGTCTTTTTCAAAAACTTTTTAAAAATTTAAATTTAGTGTGTTGGAAATATTAGGGCTCAAGATAAGATATGTATTATTCTACCAAGGCTGTCTCCCTATGATTACTTGTATAAAAGAAGTAATACATGATGACAAGAAATATGACTCATTTTGCAAAAATATGCTTACAAGAAAGTTTTCAAGTCCACAGCTCTTTTGCTGAGATAAGGACATTTGTATTCACAACACACATCTGAAACACCTACATGTTTTTCTGCACAACAGAACATGTTTCTCTTGGCACAATGTTTTAATCTCATATTTGAACAGAAATTTATAAATAGGTCATTATCAGTGCTTGGCCAGAGAGCATTTGGCCATTAGTTTTGTTTAAGGTAAAACAGTGAGGCACATGTGACAGCATAAAACATTGGCTAGTCCTTCCCCTTTTCACACGCCCACAAAATTACCATCTGAAGTTTTCTTCAATTCAGTTTTCAATTTTTCCTGGTCTTCTACTAGTTTTTTATTTTCGGTGTCCAAAATTTGATCTCCATTCTTGCCATGGTTTTTTAGTACCTATCATAAAAGAGTTATAGGAAGAAATAAGCTTAGATTGCAACAGTTGGATTTTTTTTAATAAATTAAAATTATCAGTCTTTACTAATTTGTCTTTTTAAGTATTTAATTTTTTTTTATAAAGTGCTTTTGCTAATAGAAAACTGATAGCAAGTAAACACACAAAATTGATTCTGTGGAGCTGGAGAGATAGCTCAGTTGTTAAGAGGACATACTATTTTTCCAGAGAATCTGAGTTGGTTCCCAGCATCCATGTCAGGCAACTCATAACCTGTTGTGGAATATTATTTTAACTAGACAAAGGTGTGTTACATTCATTTATGTTGCCTTTGTGTAATGATGTAAGGATGTGTATTTAATGATGTAAAGATGCATTGCATCTGTCTCACCTTGCCTGCCAACGCACCTGATAGTTCTAACAAAAAGACGAATGGTCAATAGCTAGGCAGAGAAAGGAGAGGCAGGGCTGGTGGGCATAAAGAATAAGTAGGAGGGGAAATCTAGGCTCAAGAGAGAAGAGAAACTAAGGACAGAGGAGAAAACAGGAGAGATGCCTGGGGCCAGCCAGGCAATGAGAAGCAGTGGAAGACATACAGAAAGAAAATTAAAGTCCCAAGGCAAAAGGCAGATAAAGAGAAACAGGCTAAAAGAGCTAACTAGAAACAAGCTTAAGCTAGGCTAAGCATTCAAAACTAATAAGTTCTCCGTGTCATGATTTGGAAGTTGGTTGGGGGCCCTAATAGAAAAATCCTGATACAACAACCCTATAGACCTAGCTCCACGTGAATTCAATGCCTCTAACTTCTGTGGGCAACTACACTCACATGCATATACACACACACAGACATAGAGACGTGCATAAACATATAATTTAAGATATTCTTAAAAATTATTTGTTAATATTATGGATGCTTCTGAAATGAAAGCAAGTAGTTTTGATTAGGCTATAATTATGGTTTCAAAATTAATTCAATTTAACTATCTTTCTCAGTTAAGGATGTGATATAAATTTAATGTAAAAAAATCAGTTCTGGATTTGATATTAGCTATACAAATCATCATGCTATATAATTGTACTGTCTACTCAAAACTAGTTTACACATAGAAGTATGTAGGAGTATAATGTTATACTCTTACAGGATGAAGATAGGAGGGTGATGTCTAGGGTAGGAAACTTCTGGTTTTCATTAAGGATTACCAAATTAATTTTTAATTTAGTTGATCATTTACATTGCTCTTTATATTTCAAAATCAATTCTGGGTATAACAATGTTTGTAGCTTGTCTTTTCTAGGTAAAACAATAAAGATCTGAACAGTAAAATAACTGACAGTAAACATAGAATGAAAATTTCCTGGACTTGAAACATAGAAATCATCACTATTACTACAAACTAGAAGCAGATTAAAAGAAACATATTTAGGTTATAAAGAAAGATAAATTATATTTTATAACTATTTTAAAAATAAAAATGATATAGCTCATTCAATAAAGTGGTGACCACACTGAGTTTGATCCCCAGAACACACATTAAAAAACCAGGCATGGTGAAGTCTCCCTACTACAATCTTACTTAACACTGGGGAGACAGAGAGAGAAGGAATTCTGAAACTTCTAAGTCAATCAGCCTAGCCCTATTCCAGGAGCATCCAGGACAATCAGAGATCTTGTCTCAAAAAACAAAGTGAACAGTACCTGAAGAATGACATCTGAGGTTGACTTCTGGCCTCTATGCTCAAGCACTAGTATCCCTCTCCTCAACACACACACAATAAAAAATAAACAGAAAATAAATTTAAGCATCCACAGGCATGGGCCAGTAGACGAAACAGAGGACAGCAGCTTAATTCTGATGGCTTCCATGGTTAGAAAAACATGGTAATTTAAGAATTTCTACACCAGAGGCGTACATTTAACACACAAAACTCACAAATCTAGTGAGCAATGATGCAAACATTTCAGCATGAAAGACACTGTAAGAGATAAAATGTAGGAGAAGCACGGACTATTCTCTTTGCGAACTTTCACCCGTGGAAAGGACAAGCAGGAGCATAAAGCTGGAGTGAGAACAAACATGGACGACCACGCTGGGAGTGGGAGAGGAGTAGGGTGGATAGGGGAGGGGCTAGACATCAGTGGCTCAGAGCACACTCTGAAACGGAGGGCATCAGACCCTTTGGAATCAAAAAACTCATCTTGAAAAAAGCAGGATGAGAATTTCTCTAAGTCTCTTAATTTGTTGCTTACTTCAAGTTCAAAACAATTTTAGCCTAGAAAAAGAAGAGTTACATTTGTAAAGTCAGAACAGATTAAAAACTTAAAGCTCACTGTAGAGGATTACTGCTCTGGGGGTGATTACCACAGCTGGAAAGGAACCACTGAATTGCAGCAATGTTTACAGTGACTGCTTGAATTACTTATGCCATTGGCTTGGAAAAGCTGGGTTTCTGGCAGGTTTGTAAATAAGATTTCATTACTGCACCTGTAAACCTGCTTTCATTTATTATCCCCAATTTCATGTTGGAGAAAGACCAAGAGCTCTGGACTCCCAGCTACAGGAGGACACATCTTCACTAGCCCATCCCAGAAGCTGATGGGAGTGAAGGTCAGTGAGAAGTAAAGCTTCATCCTCCATTTTAAAGCAGTACAGTTAAAATTAACTGATAGCAAGGCATGGAAGCACATATTTGAATCACCAGTATTTAGATGACAAGCTGAGGTCAGATGATTGAGATCTTTCTTTTTCTTTAAGTTTTATTTATTTATGTGCATCAGATCCCCTAGAACTAGAGTTACAGATAGTTGTGAGCCACTGTGTAGGTACTGAGAACTGACTCCAGGGTCCTGTGGAAGAGCAGCAAGTGCTCTTAACAACCTCTGAGCCATCTCTCCATACTGAACACTGTGATTTCAAGACCAGCTTTGTCTACTTAAAGGGAATCTGCCTTGAAAAACAAAAGTTAACTTTCATTCCTTCAACTGAATTATTAGAAGGGGAATGGGCCTTGGGCACCAAACAGGCATCACCTTTATAGAACAATTACAGGAGTTGAGGTGACAAAATATGTGCTTGTAGATGTGGGTACTAAAGTCATGATGCATGGCCTCAAACTTCCTGTACGGTATCATTTATTTTTACTATTACCCTTTCTCTTCCTGGTTTCTCAGCTATAAAATGCAGACAATACAAGCCTCATGCGATTGTTCAAAAAATTAAGAGTTACTATCTTACTGTGAATCACCTAAAATAACATTTGGCATAGCATTAACTATTATTTATAGCCATAGGACCTTGAAATTCACAACCTATGAGGGGAGTTGCCCTAGGTCACACTGCCAAATACTATAATGCAGAAGTTAGCACCAACTAAAAGTCACGGAATTGCAGGATTTTTCATATACAGAATAAAGAGCTTTTTTAAAAAAGCAATTTTATCATTTTTTCATTAATATTTCAAAGCCCAGAGGAAATACTATGAAATAAAAGCATTTTTTTACATCCTTACTTATGGCTTTTATTGATCACTTTATCAGTCTGTTATACTCTGAGTATTGGCAGAAATTATCCAGTTCACAAATTTCCTTCTCACTATAAACTAGCTTTCATATAGCATACTTGATAATATAGGACCACTGACTGAGTCAGAACTATACAGCAAGCAGGAAACCAGAAAAAAAAGAGATGAAATTGTGAGATGCCCAGGAACCAGCAAGTAGGTAATAAATTTCCTACCACGAATTACTGAAGAGTTCCAAAGATCTGGCAGGGAAGTGACACTCTGAAGGACAAGACTAAATTAACTCCACTGGTTATGTTATATATGTGAAAAGTTATGTTATCAAAACCTTTGTAAAAATATTGTCTGCTTATGGTTCAGGACTAAGAAAAAACAAAGGCTGTGTGCCCAACAATAGTTAAAATTCACTATTCTAAGATTATGTGCATAATTTCAAAGCAACAGAGACAGATGAAAGCCTTCCCATAAATACAAAGCTGGAGCTTTTGAATTTAATCAACATATACAAGGTTTTGATTTTATCATTATGAAACAAGATCAAAAAGTATAAAGTCAGGCAAACATTAAAGTACAAATGAAACTGCGTTGCTGAAACAAACAAGTACTTATCAGTAGCTTTTTAATACAGATCACACCAACACCTTTATTTCTGTAGAACAATATTACTGTAAGAGGAAGTATAGAAGACATCAATGGACTGATGCTTTTCCAACAAAGAGCCAAGGTTGGTGAGATGGCTCAGTGGGTAAAGGACTTGGCTATGTGAGCCTGCTGACAACCCTATAACTCATGTGAAGATACAAGGGGAGAACCAGTTCCCAAAAGGTGTCCTTAGATTTCTACACACGTGCTTTGGCATGCATAACCTCTCCACACATCATGCATATACGATAAATTCTTAAAAATAACAAAACACATTAAAATGCAAACTTTTTAACAAGCTGTTTCCATAAGAGATGCTAATAATCTATTCATAAGAGGCATTTAGAAAATTGTTTCTATTAAAAGAGGTCTTTCCCTACCTTTTTTGTTAACATATAAGTGAGGCAAGTATCATAAAAAGTAAATAGAAGTTTTGAGTGGGTGATAATGAGTTTTGCCTAATTTACAAAGTCAAAGAATTGTTCTTATTGGCCACATGATAACTGCCTGGAAGACAGGTCCTTTTTTTAAAAAAAAAATAAATAAAGACTGAGCTTCAAGATTCAAGTTCAGGATTTTCACTCTCTATTGCTGAATATGACATTAACTCATTAACTTGGTATAATGTGAAGACTATATTTGAATCTTTTTTTGAATCTTTTTTTTTCTTGTTTTGTTTGTTTCAAGACAGATTCTCTATGTAGCTCTACCTGTCCTAGAACTCACTTTGTAGACCAGGCTGGCCTCAAACTCACAGAGATCCACCTGCCTCTGCTTCCTGAGTGCTAGGACTAAAGGTATACACCACTATGCCCAGCTTTGAGAAATAATCTTAATGTATGATTCTAAAAAAAACTTTTCTAAAAAAAAGTGTTTCATTTATTAGTGGTTCTAGTGACTCTTTTTTCTAAGAACTGGATTCAGTAAAATTCATGGAATTTGTATGATCTATGAGATCATCAGATCTTAAAATTCAAATTAATTTTGTCTTCATTTTTTAAAAATTTTTTTCAGTAGGGCCGTGATACTCAGGAAGTACATGTCAGAAGATAGAAGCAGCAAAAGATTTGCAAAAAGACTTTAAAAATTATGAGAAATCGTCAATGATGTCTCGATAATCTCTCACTACTTTGATTACGACAAATCATACTTTAACCAAATGAGAAATGAACAGAGATTTATAAATATTTAATTCAAGTTATGAAGTAAAATTGATAATGGTAATAAGAGAACTTCAAAGTGTACTCCAAGGATGGCCATATTCTGGGTCCAATACAGCCACTGTAATCTGGAACTCACAGTAGCTGTGGTTACTTTCCTTGTCAACAGACAGCTATGGATGATCATGGGGACCTACCCCTTCCTGCTGAACTATTGTTGACTATTGAGAGATTCTGAGAGAGGGGGAGTCATTGTCATTAGTTGTGTATCCACTGGTGAGCCCACCAAGCTACAATGGACAGTTCCAAATCCATGGCCACAGAAGGCCTTAGGGACTTGCAGGAGGGGATTGGAAGTTGATATGGGTGGAACGGGACAGGTGGGAACAGGTTAAGAGTAACTAGAACGAACTATATACATGTATGAATTTGTTAAAGAGACTGAATTACCAAAACACTACTAAAAATGTGTGCTCCAAGAATGTTTTCTTCCTGGATCATAGAAACAGGATCACTGGTATTAATTTTTTACTGAGGTAAAGTGTGGGAGCAACCAACTCTAAACAACAGTAATCAGCTGGCAGCGCCCACCTTTAGTCCCAGCACTCAGGGGACAGAGACAGGCAGATCTCCTACTTCAAGACCAGCTTCATCGACAAAGGGTTTCTCAGAAATGTAATCATTCCATAGAACAGTGCTATAGTTTGGGTCACTTTCTACTGATAAATTATGAAAATGCTATTTCTGATGCTAAAAATAATACATTACTCCTTGTGAACCTCAATGGCATTTAAACGACTTTTTATAAAGAAAATTAAATACCCATTTTAGTTTTTCATTCTCTTCCATGAATTCCTTGGCAGCCTTATTAGTATTTTCTGCTTGTGTTTTAAGGACTCCTTTGTTTGTTATTTCTTTGGCCAGCTGAGTAATAAGCGTAACCAGACGTCTCAACACTCTGAGGAAAAAAAATGTAGTTCAGAATAATGCATAACTAGATTAATCATCAGGAACTCTGACTTCAACACAAATAGCCATTATCAAATGACTCCTGCTAGGTCTAGGAACGATGGTGGAGAGGAAGTTTAACAGAACATTTCTTTGTCATTATCTACAGCT
This sequence comes from Bramus lutescens, assembly GCA_001685075.1. Lineage (NCBI taxonomy): Eukaryota > Metazoa > Chordata > Mammalia > Rodentia > Cricetidae > Bramus > Bramus lutescens. The sequence continues at coordinate 71,628 of LOEQ01003233.1, read as the reverse complement.
GGCAGTTAAAACAAGCTGTGACTCATTCCTTTCTTTGCATCTTCTGCTAGACCACAACTTTTACAACACACAGATGTGGTGGCACCTTAGGGCTTCGTGCACACAGTGGTATTTTTCTCGGCCCGGCCCTTAGTCTAATGGAGTAAAAATGGAATTTTAGATGGTACTGTAGGCTTAGCAAGAAAATCTCTCTTCTCTCTTAGTTTGAAAATTTGTAGTTTAAAGGTTAGTTTGTAAAGGTGGCTAAGTCTAAAAAATGAACATTGTCATGCTTACAGGTAACCCCCACTGTTAGATATTACCATTAATCTCTTCAACTCTTTTTTTTTTTTTAGCAGCTTTTTACTAAGGAACTACTATGTTAGGCATTTGGGCCATACCTGAAAATGAACTTAGCTCTTGCCTTCAAGTTTAAGCTCTAGTTAGAGATTATATATATTGGTTTTTTGAGACAGGGTTTCTCTATATAACAGCTCTAGATGTCCTGGAACTCACACAGATCTGCTTGCCTCTGTCACCTGAGTGCTAGGATTAAAGGTGTATAACACTATGCTGGGCTTCTAGTTGGAGGTATAAACAGTATTAATTTACAATTGTGAAAAGCACCAGAAGTTGAGTCTAAGAACTGCAACAGAAGACTAATCTACTTTGGAGAAAATGGTGACCATGGGGTTTTTTTGAGAAAGAGGCTAATGAATAAGCAAAAGTTAGAGAAGACCAGCAATAGTCAGGTTAGCCTTTAATCCCAGCACTTGAGAGACAGAGGTAGGCAGATTTCTGTGAGTGCAAGGTTAGCCTAGTTTACAAAGCAGGCTCCAGGCCAGTAGGCTTACATAGTGAAACCACTGCATAGTGAGACCCCGTCTCAAAAAGAAACAAACAGGGCTTCTGCTTCCCAAGTCCGTTTTCCCCATGCCCCCTCCCCATCCCACCCTTCGGAGAGTCTTTATCTCTGTTTCCTCACTCCTAAGAAAAGCTGTTCTTCAACCACTAGAAAAACAACAACACTTTCACTGGGAGAGAAGAGCGTTCTAGGAGAATGCCTTGTATGATGGCTCAGAGTAGGAAGGACAAAGGCATCTGAAAAACTCAGTAAATACTTTTTAACAGAATGAATAGTAGAGAGTAGAAACGGAATGTACTGAGTGTACTGGAAACGGTATGAGAAGGCTCCAGAAAGTCAGCAAACAAATCATTCAAGGCCCTTTAAACCAGTGGATCTACAGGTTGTAACTTTTCCCTTTCTATTTACAACATTTCTCCCTGCCCTTTCCTCTCTCCAAACTCTCCCATACCTCTACCTACTCTCCTTCAAATCATGGCTTGCTTTCTTTCTCTTTCTTTCTTTCATTCTCTCTCTCTCTTTCTTTTCTTTCTATTTAACCTATTGTTATTGTTTGCATATACATATATATTCCCAAATATAACCTGTGCAGTCCATATAATGCTACCTGTAAATATGTTTTCAGGGCTGAACATTTGGCACTGGATAATTAATTGCTGTGATCTTCCCTGGGGAAAGCAGTGTCTTCCATTTCCAGCCTTCTTCAGTGCAACTATTATTTGTTATCTGAATATATCATCTGAATTCTTTTATAAAGATGGCAAAAAAAACCCATAAGGTGTAAGTAGAAAAAAAATCCAGAAAGAATTCTGAGTGTTAAAACTGTGCTTGTACAGTTTTTTACTTACAGCCAAAAAAATAATGAGAATCCAGAGATATAAAGGTTTCTTTGGGACCTAAAGAGCTTCATCTGTGTGTGCTCATAGGCACCAGGCCTGCCGGCTGAGTTCTTCTCAGTGACTTGAGTGGAGGAATATTTCCTTACTTCTCTCACAGCATCTATTACAGGAGAGAATGTTACTTTTCATTTTTAAGTAAAAGTATTTTAAACAAGAGTAGTTGTAGAGTAACTTACCAACCTCTATAATAATGAACTTTAGAGATGGCTTTCTTTCTATGTCCCTCTTTAGTACCAAAGATGGATAGCAGTGGCGATTTATGGGTCACTACTAAATCATCTTAAAATCATTCCTCTAGGGCTTACTTATCATCACCTCACTGTCAAATCTTGATCTAATGTGAGATATTATCTCTTACTCTTTCCACTTTTATGAATGAATAAAATTCAACCTGATGTCAGTAATGGATTAAATCCCACTTCTCTTAAAGGGCCAGCACTCTACTGTATTCCCATTACTTTAAATAACTGAGACCAGAGCTATATCACTGCATGGAAATGCCTATTTGCATAGACTGGTAAAATGGGTGCAGCCTATGTTGGATTTACTTCATAATAGTTCACAGCCACTGTCTCTAATCTATCATTCCAAAAATAAAATCCCAACAAAGCATTCCACAATAAATAAAAAAAGACTCATTTGCTCATTTTATTACCTTACATTTGTATGGCATTTATTTTACTGAAAAATATTTCCAATGCCATTAAGCATACTTGCTCATTTGCTCTGTGCTGCAATATACACAAAGCATTTTTTAAATTGCTAACAATAAAGTATTTTTTAAACTGCTCATGAGTAAAGCTTCAATCCTTTTTGTTCATAAAATGTATTTGCTGCTTAAAATTGTTTTCTTGGCAACATGTCATTTAATGTACTATTTAGTTCATTTATTCTGTTTTGCTTTCAATTTTAGAGTATGTTGAAAATGGAATAGGACCAACAACAATAAGGGGATAATGTGATGAGCTCAACTTTCTATAAAGCGTATGTATGAAGAGTCTTTTGGCAGGTAAGTTTTAAATTTTTCTAATTTCTAAAACGTACTTCTGCTGAAAGGCATATGTTCTTGGGTTCGCTACTTTGATGGCTGTGATTTATTTCCTTAACACACATGATAAATATTCAAGTCTTAACTGGAGGAATATAAATACTATACACCAGTAACATGACAAAAGGAAAAAGGAAACAAGTCCCTTAGTAAGATATGAATTAAGGTTGAGTAATCTACTGGCTCTGCATTATTTACATTACTTCAGTGAAGTAGGTGACAGACCTTGTGAGATGAAGACATCAACATGTTGGGATAAGTCTTACCTGTCTGCCTTAACTTGCCTCAGTACTATAGGAACGTGATACAATTCCCTTCTTGGTTTGTTGTTTTTGATGTTTTGAGACAGGGTCTCACTATGCAGCACTGGCTGTCTTGGAGAGCGAGCGATCGATCGATTGATCAATCGATCTATCTATTTAATCTATCTGTCTGTCTGTCTGTCTGTCTGTCTGTCTGTCTATCATCTATCTATTAATCTATCATCTATCTATCTTAGATATTTATCTATTTAATCTAGCTATCTATTAATCTATCTATCATCTATCCATCTATTAATCTATCATCTATCTTATCTATCAATCTATCATCTATTTAATCTATCTAGCTATCTATCTATTAATCTATCTATCTATCATCTATCTATCTGTCTGTCTGTCTATCTCTCTATCTGTCTATCTGTCTGTCTATCTACCTACCTACCTACCAGCCTCAACTTCTGCCTCCTTAGTGCTGGGCTTAAAGTGTGCACCACCATGCCTGGCTTCCCTTCCTGTTTTTAACAATTCCATACCCCTTTACAATAGATGCTCTCAATTTTATAATGAGGATTAACTCTATTTCAAAGGTTGGTGTTATAAACATAAAACATTTTGCATAAAACGCCAAACACAGTAGTTTGTGGCTCCAAGTTGGTGCCAGCAAACCTACTACTTAATATGACATGAGATTTGTGAGGCAGTTCCTAGGGAAAACGTACTTTGCAATGTATATTAAAAGCTAAAGTGGCAAAGAGTGACTCTTCCAAATATCAACATGAAACCCATTTACCTTTTATACATACTTTATACATGCAAGTCTGAAATTAATTTTAGATAATGTTTTTACTGTTCTTGGGTTTGGCCTGTAATCATCACAGAGTGAGAGGTGGAATTTTCCAACCATGCTAGCATACTGGTGCTAAAATGTTTTGGATTCTTTCAATTCAAATTTTCAGATTTAGAGTTTTCAGTTACGGATGTTCAATCTGTCCAGTACCCATCTGTAGTAATGAGGGGAGCGGGCCCTGCTTTTTGTCCCGCCCAGCTCCCGCACGGCTAGCTT
>LOEQ01003233.1:39959-67389 GCA_001685075.1 Bramus lutescens | reverse complement strand
GGGCCAAGGCAGTTTCTTTATTAACCAATGAAAGTAACACATAGACAGATTTTAAACAGAAAAAGGGGAAATGGTGTAGGAGGGTCATTTGCCGGACAAAAAGCAGGCCAGGCCGGCTCCCTTATCACTACACCCATCTATAATTCTACCATATGGATTCAAACTGAAAATCTCACCATATTTGCTCTATGTTTTTCAATCCAAAGTCTCACTGATACTTCCCCTAAATATTTCACTATGCATCTTCTCAGATTAAGGACATATTCCTATGTAAAAACTGTTAATAACTTCCTTTTTTTAAACAAAGGGATAAGCAATGGATGTTTTCAGGGCTTACCAGCTGCACTACTAAGCTCTGGAGTTGTTCACGGAAATGGGCATGGACCATATGCAGAAGCAAGAGATGCTCCAGTATACCATATTTACAACCACAGGCCTCTGAGCCACAGACTTTAAGATGCTCTATAACACCACCATCACAAAGCAAAAGCCCAATACTACCTAACAACCATTTAGTAATAAAAAAATTTGCAGCAGCCCCCAAAGCTGTTGCTTTTAATGAGGATTCAGTGAAGATTCACGCTTTCCCAATAATCTTTTAAGAGCCTAATGACTCTATTCTTTTGGTGCATACAGGCCAAGATCCTGTGTGCCCAGGACAGTACTATAGCAAAGACTGTAATTGGTTGTTATATGGCAACACAAAGAAGACCACTTAGTGCATGTAAACTTTAAAGTAACCTAAAAGAGATTAAGAATCACTGCACCTGAAATTTGTGTATATAAAATAGTACCAAATACGTATCAAAATAGCCATAATTACCTTAATATCAATATATAAAATAATTTTTCTTTTAATATATCATCAATGTAAGCAATCAAAACCCAAATAATTTATTTAAAAAGAACTGGATTCAAAGGATGAATATAGTACTTACCTAAAAATAAAACGATTAATAGGACTATAATGGTAAGGAAAGCTTTGTTCCAAAAACTTGCAATTTTACCCCAGACACTAAATGAAAAAATCTTCTGCCACCTGTGAAGCAATATAATTAGATTAGGTAAAAAAAAAAAAAGATAAACAAAAATAACATGAACAACCAAAAAAAACCAAGAGCAGGTTTTGAAGTGTTTCATAATTACTGAAATATTTTGATAGTAGTGTGACAAAAATTAAGAGAAATTTAATTTTAAAAGTTACTACTTCTCTGACATGACAGAATAGCTCATGATAAATGCTATGACATTTGATTATCTTTTGTCTGATGATTTAAATATTCTAAAGTAAAATTAACTTTTAAATAAAGTAAAGAAACATGAATAAAACCTCAAGAAGAAATGTGGGCATGGGTTTGTGTGCAGGAGTCATGCCTGTGGAGTAGGGTCAATCTGAGATGTTCCTCAAGAGCCTTTTTACCTTGCTTTAGACAGTCTCTCCCTGAGACTCACTGGTCAGGAGAGGTTAACTGCAAAATCTGCCTGCTTTTCCTCCCTGGCACTGAGATCATAAACTTATGCAACCCTCCCTGGCTTCCCCCACAGGTTCTAGGGATCAGACTCAGGTGCACAAGCTCGTATGCCAAGCACTTTTCCAACTGAACTATCTCAACAGTTCAAAAAGAAATTCTTAAACTAAAATGTCATTTGGTTGCTGTTGTTTTGAGACAGGTTCCTCTATAGCTTTGGAGCTTGTACTGGAACTCACGCTGTACACCAGGCTGGTCTCAAACTCTCAGAGATTCACCTATCTCTGCCTCCCAAGTGCTGGGATTAAAAACGTGTGCTACTGCCGCCCCCCAAAATGTCGTATTTTAATGGAAGCTATTTCTTTTTCCCTAGTTAGAGTAATGTCTCAGAAATGATGATGTCTTTTGATCTAACCACTAGCAACAGCTAATTCTCTACATACTTATTTGAGACAGGGTCTCACTACACCTCACTAAAGAGCCTGGGTTGGCATGAAACTTGCTACCCCCATGCTTCAGCTTGCTAAGTGCTACAATTACAAGCAATTACTACTGTATTTGGCTTCTGCAGGTCTATTTTTTATATGATATGCTTCTATTGTATACTGTAAGTAATTTCTGTTTTTCAAGACAGGGTTTTTCAGTAGCTTTGGAACCTATCATGGCACTTGCTCTGTAGACCAGGCCAGCGTCTAACTCACAGAGCTCCATCTGTCTCTGCCTCCCAGAGAGCTGGGAATAAAGGCATGTGCCACCACAGACTGACAGTAATTTCTTTCTTTAGCCAAAAATGTTGAAAAAAATGACTGAGATATGACATATATGTAAAATGGGGAAAAAACTTTATATATCTATGTAAACTTTGACACATGGAAATATCCCTATGATTTATCCACGACCCAGGTCAAGGTCTGAACAGAGGAAATGAGACGTGGAAGTAGTCTAGACAGACTCAGCAGCAAAAACAAAGCTGCAGAGGCAAGAAACGATGAGTTATGAGTGGCGAAGTATGACCAAGTGATCCATCCTGGGACTGGGAAGGTGTCGAACTCTGCAGTAAGTACTTTAAATGAGTGACACACTGAGTCAAAAGGAGACCCGAGAAGGTAATTAGCATGTGAATACATATCAGAAGCACAATGTGGTATTTTTACTTTAAGATATTACAAATTGTTAATAAATTTTGAAAAGAACTCTCAACAATAACTTCAAGTTGAAGGGGAGAAAACTGATTTCCTTCTATGTCAGGAGTGTAACAAAATACCTTACAACATCATTCTTATAAATATACTTCCCCATTCAAGATAGCAAGTTCCTGGACCTACGGCTAATCAGGAACAAGGGAAAGTCTGTGAGTATACTGGACACTCAGCACTTTCAAGAAGGTGGAAAGTTCTTTACTACGTAAGTAAAGCTAATATGTGGCTCTGATAGTTTACATACCCAACATTTTTAACACATACCCATTAATTTTGACTGGAATGAAAAGTAAAATGACTATTAATGAAATGGTTTCTTTTCTCCCTGAGGTCAAACCTGAGAACCATCTCTATGTTTTGGTCTGTACACAGCAATTCCACTGTCCCAATTATCAATTTTGCACCCAGCTCTTTATTTCACTGCTCCAGTCCAGGGTAGTAAAAAGAAAGGAAAACATGAACTCAGGACTGGACAGGTGTCCACGGCATAAATAGCATAACACTGCTTTATTATACCTGTAATCAAGACCAAAAAGACTAGGTTTTTTTTTTTTTTTAAGCTGGGGGAAATTCCACTTGTATACATAATCAAGCTTTAAAATGTAGCATTTTAATACCGTTACCAGAGAGCAATCTGGGTTTCATTTTTATAGAGTACTTTTCTCTAAATTTCTTTTTTCGGGGGGTAGGGTTTCTCTGCGTAACAGAGAACATGGAACCAGCTCAAACCGGAGTTTGCTCAGGGAGACCAGCCTGCCTCTGCCTCCCAAATGCTGGGGTTAAGGCCTTGTGCCACCACCGCCTGCCTTGTTTAACGAGTACTTTTTATGAACTGTCTTTCTAAACTTTCCTCCCCACCCACCCCATCCTGCTGTTTCAGGGCACATCAGGGTGGCTGTGTGGACGTCAGAAGACAACTTTGCAGCCCTGGTTCCCTCTCCACCACGTGGTTTCCGGGCATGGAACTGAGGTCCTCTCGGGGCTGCAAGCGCCCTTTGCCCACGGAGCCATCCCGCAGACCCAAACTTTCTAACCTCACGAAAAGCGTCACATGCCGTTGCCTGAAGAAGCCAAATCCGACATTTGGTACTGTTAAAAGATCTGAACGTTTCCTACCTCTGAGGAGGAATAAAGGGCAGGCAGAAGATTAAAATGAGTCCTATTTCAGCATAGAGAAAGCTGGCAACCGCCACCCATTGGACTGTCATGGTTTTTTTTTCTTCTTCACACCTGAACAGAGAAAGACTTCACTTTCCCACAAGCCCGGGTGAACGGCCCCACGCCGCGCGAGGCCTGCTGGGAGCTCCTCCGGCCCCACGTGACGAGGCCGCGCGCACGCGCACACGGCCCGAGACCCCCACCACCACCACNGGTGACGCAGGCTCCTCCACGGTGCCTCCGACGCGCGGTGGTGGGAGCCAGGGCTCGGGCCGGGTTCGAACCCAGCCAGCCGCTTTATGGTGGAAATCTGCCTCCCTGACCCCAGTTAGACTAAACTTAAGTGAGGGTCCAGCCCTGGGGGTTTGTGCATTTTGTTCTTGACAGGGCAGACTCAGAATTGTCAGGGCGCATTTTGTTTTCCTGCTCTTGTCCATTGATAGGACCAGGCAACTTCTGGGAGCCAGTTGAAGACTACTTGGAAAAGATGGGCGTGGGTGTACGTTACCTAACCATATTCTGTTAGGTAACTAGATAGGTTCTGGGAAACATTGAGGGTAGACTCCCTCGTGGTTAACTCTGCGTTCTATCTCCTCTTTCCCTAGTGACATGAGAAAGGTAAAGCTAACAACTGCCCCTCCTTAGGCCTCCTGGCCAAGATGAAATATCCCTGCTCTAGGTGGAGACTTGGCATCTCGATCTGCTCCAAAGATTGTAACATTACATTACATGCTATTATCTCCTCCGTTAAGCTGGCCAAGAGTCCACTACCAGGAAATCTGATTTGGAGACACGTTAAAGAGGTGGGAGAGATAATTATCCCCTTAATAAAATACTGTACTTACACATCCTAAGACGTGCTTCTTTACGGAGTTTCCTTCTGCCATATAGCAGTGCTAAGCTTGCTTGCTTTTCTGTGTTCTAATTAAGAGAAATGTAACACCTGCCTTTTGTTTTTCTTTAGTTGATAGCCAAAAGCCTAAGCATGCTTTCCCTGGCATTGGGCTTTCTTTATCTCTGAATGCCTGTCCCCTCCTGAAACTATTGGTGGGCCTCCATTTCTGAACAAAAAAGTCTTCCAGCTTTGCTTGTGGTAAAAGACCTGACCTAAACTCTTGCACAACCTGTTTTCCTCGTACCATATCATCCAATGCACTTTAGAACCACACTGTTCTCATTTACTGAAAAAAGTAATTTCAGAAGGCATGAAAGTCATCTGCAAGGCTGTTGTTATGATACTTGTCACTTAATTTGAGCACCCCATGCCTACAGTTGGGTTTGTATTGTTCTTTTGGTGAGTGTCTAGTATAAATATCTGTGCTCAAATCTATGTCTTTAAAGTCTTTAAAAACATTTTTGACTTTATCAGAGGTGGATGTCAAATGTCTTCCTCTCTACTTGCCCATTTTTCCTTTTTTTGGAGAGGGTTTCTTAACCCAGACTTCACTGCTTGTCTAGACGGACTGGCCATAGAGACCCAAAGATCCTCTGACTACTTCCTTGGTGCTGGGACTCCAAGGGCCGACTACCATATTGACTTTTACATGGGTGCTGTGTATCTGAACTCTTCTTGATAAATTCTAGCTTTGGCTAGAGATGTGGCTCAGTTGTTCACCCTGACTTTGATCTCCAGCACCTTCCACACTATATGTGTGGCACATACCTGTAATCCCATCACTGAGGAAGTGGAAACAGAAGAATCAGAGATTCAAGGTCACGTACAGCAATGTAGTGAGTCTGAAGCTTGCTTGTGACTACATGAGACCCCAAACCAAAAAATAATCAACTTCAATTCTGCATCATACTTAGTCCGGAATTTTTTTTTTTTTTTTTTGTGGTGCAGCCACGAATCCCAGTTTCAGGCAAGTTGAGGTACCTGAAAAGAATTCCTACAGAATATAAATATGATGTGTGTGTTATGTGCCTTGTGTGGCAGTTAGGGGTCAACCTTGGGTGTTGCTCTTTAGGAGCTGTCCAGCTGTTATTTGAGGAGAGGTCTCTCATTGGCAGATTAAGCTAGGTTGACTAGACAGTGAGCTCCAAATGTCTCTTTGCCTCCCTAGCACTGGGATTGCAAGTGTATGCCAATGCAATTGGATTTTTAAAAAATTTACGTGTACATGTGCTTACATGTATGTATGTGTACCACAAGCATGACTTGTGTCCACAGAGTAGAAGGTGTCAGATCCCCTAGATCTGGAATTACAGGTGGTTTTATGTTGCACAAATAATAAAAACTCAAACAGATATTGGGGTTCAAACTGAAGATCAGAAAAGCAAAGCAGTAAAGCACTAGAGAGACCTTTTACCTCTACCAATCTTCAGACCAAAAGGGCAAAATCCTGTCTTCATGCATCCTCAGACTCCACTGATTTCCTCTTCTCCTTTTTACTCCTCTCTCCACCCAGCCATATCACTCCCTAGTGCTGGGATTAAAGGTGCATGATTCCCAAACAGGATAAAAAGGAGTGACTACCAACTCCTGGATCTGTTTGGGGGGTCGGCCTTGTGTAGCCCAGGGTATCCTTGACTTCACAGATTCATTTGCCTCAGTCTCCAGAGTCCTGGGACTAAGGGTTGTGTGCCATCACTCCCTGGCCAGTATGGCTGACTAGCGTGGCTGCTTTGCCCCTCTGATCTTCAGGCAAGCTTTATTTATTAAAACACAAATAATATACCACTATAGTTGTAAGCCATCTGGGTGCTGGGAACTGAACCCAGGTACTCTGCATGAGCAAATGCTCTTAACTACTCGTCATTTCTCCATCCGCCACACCTATATTTTTACACTGATGATGGAGATCACTTCAGGACCTCATCAACTCCTGACTGTGCTATTAGGAGAAGCTGTGGTGACAGAGTCACTTTGCTCTAGGAATCCTCAGACCAAAGAGGCCAAGATCCTGTCTGTGCCTAGCCCTATCAATTCCTGTCTCCTGTCTGTACAGATCTCCAGGCCTCTATGGTTAACTTGTGGCTAGCTCCGCCCTCTGATCTCCAGGCAAGCTTTATTTGTCAGAAGACAAACAAAATATCACAACATGGGGGGGTGAATGTGTGGAGGCCTGAAGACTGTGGAAATGGTTCTCTTCTTCTACCATGTGGGTCCCCAGGATTGAACTCAGGTTGTCAGGCTTGACCAAGGCAAGCACCTTTATCCACTGAGCCTTCCTGTTGGCCCTAATCTTACTTTGAGATTACAGCTGATATCACATGCAATCAAATTCAGCTAGATACAACCTACATACCTTGAGGTATATATTAGGAAATGCACTAGTTGATTTTCCAACTTAAAATTTTAATGTACAGTCTGATGTACACAGAATTCCATGTTCTTTTTCATTTCATGTAAAAGTAGACATTTGTTCTACTACTTCCTAAACTTTCAAAAAAATTAAAAATGTACTTGTTAACTTGCAGATGAGTTGTAACTTCTTTATATTAAAGTTTTATTTAAAAATGTTAAAAAACAGAATACCTTTAGTAAAAATTACACACACACACTACAATCCATAAAGATTTGGAACAAAGTTTTTCAGTATTTGATTTGGGACTATGGGATGTATGAACCTCCTAGACTCTTTGAAACAAAACAACTGGGTTCACTCAAGATTTACTAAACTGGAATCCATGAGGAAGGGGTATAGGAGCTGATTTTCTTTTAAATTTCATGTGTGAAAAATTTTGTGTTTTGGCTGAATGTCTGTGCACCACATGCTTGGCTGGTGCCTAAGGAGGCCCGAAGAAGGTGTTGGATCACCTGGGCCTGGAGTTACAGACACTAGTGAGCAGCTACTTGAGAGCTGGGAATCAGACCCAGGTACTCTGAAAGAGCAGCCAGTGGTTTTATCTGTGAGCAATCTCTCCAGCCCCAGGTTTTTAAAAATCTGAGGAATTTTTCATTTGTTCTTTGAGACAGAGTCTTGCTGGTCTAGAACTTGCAATCTTCTTTCTTCAGTTTTTTGAGCGCTTGGCTTAAGACATGTGCCCCAATAACTGTTGTTGTATTGAAGTTAAAAGCCACAGACACCAGAATGTAACCTCATAAGGTTCCATGTGGGATAAAGTATATAGGACAATGACTTAGTCTAGTCAAATACCATAATTGTCCGTAAGGTAATGCAGGACTGCTGACGTGCTCGACAGGGCGTTAAATACTCTTTTCTCCTGCCTTGATGTTATCTTTTCCATCATGTACATTAAATGTTGATGGAAACACATAAAAGGAGTTCCAAGTTCAAGAGCGATGTCAACCCAGTCCCAGATACATTTCAGCGGGGTTTCTTCATAGCCAGCAAACATAGCTGGGTTTGCTAAAAGTCCCCTTGCGACCATCACACCTGCAAATTAAAGCATAACATATTTTTCCATAAACTAGGAATCCATCATTATCAGTCTAAACAATGCAAGAGCATTTATCAAAAAGTATTATTTTGAGATTTCAGAATACCCTTACTACAAATTAATGAATTACAACAAGAAAGAAGTTGATTCTGGTGCCACTGATAAACCAATTTATACAACTAATTTTAAAAAGAAATCTATATTAATTGTTTCTTTAGGAGACATCCATATTGTCATGAATTGGACTGCTTAAAGTTGAGTCTATTTGCTTTCATCCAGCAACAGTTACCACAGGGCTGCTTGTTAATTACGTAAGGGGTAACGAAACTATATGGTAGTTCCGAGGCTCCTGTGGGCAGCAAGTTCACTAACTCTCATATCTATTCTAGATGCTTTTTAAAGATAAAAATGAAACAAAACCAAAAACTAAATATGCCACCTGTAGATGACTTTACTGATCATCAGGTGTGATGGAGGCAGCACAATGTTGCCCCTTCTAAAATGATCTACTATTTGTAAGGAAAAGATCTGGCAGCACTGTAATAAAATACTTAGCTTAAGGTAGTACAATAGGAAAATATGGCTCCGTGTGAAACACAAAATCAAATTAACATCACACCCCCATCCTAACTTTTGAATCCTTATTAAATGATAGAAAAATCCCAGGATTTATTTCTTACCATCTGTCCCAGTCATCTGCCACACATTCTCTGCTTCTTTCAAGTTTCGTATGTCTCCGTTAGCAACTACAGGTACAGAAACACTTTCCTTTATCATTCTAATGGCATCATAGTGGACAGGCTGGTGTCTTTCTTCAGTGGTTCTTCCATGAACTGTAATCCAGGACACTCCTGTTGCTTCAGCCTTCTGGCAAAGATCTATGGTTCTTCTAAGGTCATCATGGATCCTACAATTTCAGAATTGTAGCCATTCATAGCACACAGATTTTAATGCTAAAATAACTAAGAAACTTCATCTGCTACATTACTTAGCTTCACCATATTGTATTATCAATTCATGTCACTATTAATAAGGTTTTGTTTTGATCATTCCCATTCAAGACCTTGGCTTTAGTTATTTGACTATGGAAATAACGTGGTGACAAATGTCTTTCCCTTCTCCACTGCTTTTCCTTATTAGTGCTGAGAAATTAAGAGTCAACAGCACACTGCCACAGAGGAACACAAAGAGGTCATCCTAATACATTATGCGCATGCCTCTCACATTGGAATCCTGTTTTCTTTTAATTGTTAAATCTTAGTGCAAATGTCTTTCCTGTTTCCTAGCTGGTACCAGGGATGTTTCTTAGCATTAACTAAATAGAATCTGGAGAAAGTTGAGGAGTTGGTGAGGTCTTTTAATTAAGAATATATTGTTTTGTGTTAAGAAATAAGATTTCAGAATTTACAATTTAAGAATTGAGTTTATGTTTGTTTGCTGGACAAACATCTCTCAATATTTCCACATACCAGTCTCTAATTTATTTAGGATACATACCACATCACTAAACAAAAGGATTATTTTTAAACTTCCAAGTAATATATTAACTTGTTAGTAGACTGAAATATTTTGTTTACCTTATTTTAATTGAAACTGAAAATCTAGGATTTTCCACTTGATTTCTTACTTGTTTCACCATATCTTGAATGAGCTCTGGCTTATTTATTAAGCAAGCTCCATAACCTTCTGCCACTGCCCACCTTGATAAAGCAAGCACAACAGGTATATTGTAAACATTTAGAAGGGAAGATAAAACTCTAAATGTACTGTATCAATCTTTCCTCTATCCGATGACCTGGAATGAACCAGACACTTACAGCAGGCCAGTTAGCTTAGCTGGAGACTGTTGTCCTAAATAAGATTCATAGATCAGCATTTCTAAATGGTCCCATGAGATCAGGAAAGTACCAGGAAATGTCTTTTCACCAGTTAAATGAGAGTATTAAATTAGAATTCTTTCAACCAAAACAGATTAGGTGTTCATATTAACTGCAATTACTTCAAATTTTTAAAATTCCAAATTTGATGTTTATTGTGCATAACAAGAGGTTTTATCAGCCTCAAGAGTAGAAATATATTTTTTGGCTCAAGCATTCCAACACTACTAAATAGCGTATCTAATTCTCCTAATGAGTATACAAATGTCTAATCTGATTTAGCTTAAGCTCCATTTAAAACTGTGAAACTGTGATTTATTCTTTGGGCACATTCTGGCTACTGGAGGATAACCTAGTACAGTACCAGCACAGCAGTTTCTTAAGTACATCCCATTCAAACTCAACCAAGTAGCTATGAAACAGAAAGGAAAAGGTGACTATAGTAATTAATTAGGAGAAAGCCAACAGTACGTCTTAAATCACAAAATCAGCTTTTAGAGAGTATATCTGACATGGCATTAAAAACATTTCTGGGATTGCTGTAGATATTAGATTCTCAAAGGATTAGCTACTGATGAGGTTGAAGGCAGAGCCAGAGTGTGCTTGTTTGTTTTATTGGCTTGGCACAAACTAATTATCTGGGAACAGGGAACCTTGGTTGTGGAACTGTTTCCATCAGAATGGTCTGTGAGTATCTCAATGGGACATTTTCTTGTTTAATGATTGATGTGCAAAGGCCCAGTCTACTGTGGGCTCTGTCAACCCTGGGGAGGTAGAGGTACCCTGGGTTGTGTAAGAAAACATGTTGAGTGTGATAGGTTGAATGAGAATGCCCCCNCGTCCCCAAAGCTCATATATTTGAATGCTTGGTCCCTGATTGGTGAACTGTCAGGGAAGCATGTTGTTGGAGGAGGCATGCCATCAGAGGTGAGCTTTGAGGTTTCAAAAGACCATACCATTCCCAGTCAGCTCTGACTCATGACTGTATCTCAAGGTGTAAGCTCTCAGTACTTCTTCAGTGATATGCCTACCTGCCTGCTGCCATGCTTCCTGTTCACCCTCTGAATCTTTAAGTCCCTAATAAACTCTTTCTTTTATAAATTGCCTTGGTCATGGTATTTTGTTAGGACAATAGAAAAGTATCTAGTTAACAGCAGAAAGCAAGCAAGCAGTGTTACTCCATGGTCTTTGCTTTAGTTTCTGCCTCCAGGAACATTCCTTGTCTTTCCTCAATCTTGGAGTGTGACTTGGGAGTTGCAATCTGAAAGAAACCCTTTCCTGCCCAAGCTGCTTCTGGTCACAGTGTTTATCATAACTGAAAAAACAAAAAAAAACGAATGAGCTAGTGATGAGGAAGCAAAAACCTAGTCAAGAGTCCATAAATCACTTCAGCCATCATGAAAGACCTTTGATGTTCCTAAATAACCTTTTCTTTCTTTAAATTCTTGTTTAGAACCACAGTGCTTTAAATCTATAGCCTTCCTCTTAAAATCTCATTATTTAATTAATTATTATTACTAGTGTGTGTATGGGGGGGTGGATAGTGTACACTCAAAGGTCAGAGGACAACTCTGGGGAGTTGGTTCTTTCCTTGCATCATGTGAGTTCAGGGGAAGGAGCTCAGGTTATGCTTCTTAACTTTTGGAAAACTAGAAAGATTTTATACCGTGTTCCCATAGGTTTTTTTTTTTCTACTTTCTTTGAAAACTCTTCTAATTTCTTTGACCTTTACCTCTGAGGGCAACCACAATTAATATCTATTCCATTTGCATAGGGGCAGACAATTTGGGCAGCATCAGATAAAAGTCTTGCATCATTAGCAGCAAACTGAACAATCAACGGGCAATCACCTGTTAAAAAAAAGACAGTCCAACATTAAACTTCATAGAAGAAACATTCACACAGCCAAAAATCAAATGAAAGACTGCAGAATTTATAGAGTGAAAAGTATCCCAGAATGGTAGTATATCCGTACCTGTTACATGGAAGTGAGTGTGAGCGTTCTACACACACTGCCATACCGGCTTTCTTATGTTTCTGGGAAAAGCACTCAGATGTGTCTTTGATTTAGTGGCAGATTCTCCTATATGGATGGTCTACACACTGTTGTCTAAACTGTATTCATGCTTTTATAAGTCTATTCCTAGATGATTGCCTATAAGTCTAACTCCTGAGTAAGCATTTAACACTGCCTAGGTATTTAACAGATACTATTAAATTATCTTCTAAGAGTTTACATATGCACAAATTAATACGAAGGGTCTTTATTTCTATTCAAGTCACCCACACTGAACACACAATATTTGTGTATCTTTATTTGTATTTTTTATATCCTATTTTTAATTGTTATTTTCTTCTTTTATTATTTATCTATTTATTTGAGACAGGGTCTCATTCTGTTGTCCTGAAATTTATTATGTAGACCAGACTGGCTTTCAAATCCAGAGTTTGAGATCTCCCTGGCCCTGTGTTCCAAGTGCTGATATTAAAGGAATTGTCTACCATCCCTAGCTGTGCTTTGACTTATAATTGCTTTTAAAGGAAGGAAATTAGTCTATTGCATGTGTCATATACTTTTTAAGTTCTGTTTATCTTAAAGTACATTTCTATACCTATATGGAAAAGTTTAAAATTAGGTTAGTCAAATATATCTGCTTTCCTAGGTCTTACAGAACATATTTTTTCATATCTTTGGATAGTGTTTCAATTCTGGAAAGATACATTTTAACATTTCAAAGGCTTTTTTTTCCCTATGAAATCCACGGGATGTTTATAAAAGGCACATTTCAGGATATCACCTCTGTTGAACCAATTACAGATTTCTATAGCAATTCACTGGTCTGGGAATTGATGAGAAAGAGCATTCTTTTATTCTTCATTGGCCTGTGGGGTGCATTCCCTGGTTGGTACCTTAGTTACAGAATTCTATTTTAACATTCACTTATTGATCAACACCATTAGCAGCTGAACATACACATCAAGCTATTTCTATAGCTCATGCCTTCTCTAATGGAAGAGAGGGGCATGGAAGAAGAAAACAAAACAGTAGGACTAAGTACAATCAAAGAGCATGTGCTTATGAGCAAGGATATGGTTGCACGTGACCAAAGAAGATTCCTTGGTTACAAGTTTTGAATGATGGATTAGGAACCATGATCTGTAGTTTACTGTGTGTGTGGGGGGGGGCATGGACACACACACACACACACACACACACACACACATCCTTAAAGGCATGCAGGCATGATTGGAGAAGATACTCTAGGTAAGAAAGTTCAAGAACAAGGCAGGCTAAACTCTAGGAATTTACAGAAAGAGAGGCTGTAGATGTACTCAGCGCCTGGATCATAAAGGACTTTGCTTATTTGCCTTAGGTGTTGAATTCTAGCCTCTAGACTGGTGATTCTAAACTGTTAGGAAGATGAGAGTACTTGTATGCTTTTTTAAAACATGAAGAGATTCTAATTAAGAAGGCCTAATACCAGTTGAGCCTGGAAACACTCATTTCCAACAAGTTTTCAATGATGGAGTCACCTTTGGCCTGAGAATCACGCTGAAGTCATTATTTTGGGCAATGGGAGGAAGGACTGTGAGCAGGGAAGGACATGATCAAATTTGTATCTTAGACAAGTCATTTTGGGCTATTAGAAGATAGTCTGAATGAGAAAAGACCACAGGCAACAAGACAGGGACTTATTCTAATAAATGAGGACAGAAAGGCTGGTGGCCTTAAGAACGGCTCACTTTACATTTTGATAGATTATTGACAGTGTAAAAGAAATACTAAAGGCACTTAAAAACAAAAGGACTATAAACTACACTCCTTGTTTCATCTAATTTTATAAAATAGCTGAGTATATATACTTCCCCTGCAAAGTCAGCAAGCTACAGATTTTACATACCTTGGTTTGTGGTAAATTCACTGTCTCTGGCTTTTACAGATCTGACAAAATCTGCAGCAACTATCATTGGTGTATAACACAGATCACAAGAGTATTTTCTTACTAGTGTTCTAAAAGCCAACCTGTGAAACACATAAAACTTTAATCATGAATTTAGAAAATCCTTGAAGTATATGCATTTATAAGTTTCATTTAGTTAATTATTAACTATTTATTAGAGAAACTTTTTCTTGGATGAAAGAGATGTAGACTTTCAACTAGTCTACCTGCTAAGTATGACTAAAATCCTTGGTACTTGTGTTTTTGAAAGAGTCTCACTATATAGCTCAGGCAGGCCTGGAACTCACAGAGCTCTGAGTGGCTCTGCCTCCTGGGATTAAGAGCATGCACCATTTACAGAGCTAAAATCTCAGAACTATTTATTAAACAATTATAGGAAAAATCACAAAAAAGAGAGGAGGGGGAGACAGGCCTGTGGCCTTGCAAGCCTCAAGAATTTTCTTCTTGCTTTAAATACAGCAGACTTGGGGCTGAAGGAGCTGACAACCTGAAATCAGCAGTGAGCACTGACAAAAAGGGCCCAGCGTAAGTTTCCTGCCTTATAAAGGATCAGTAAAGAGAAGCTTCAAAAGACGGAAAACTTACAATAACAATGAACACAATACAAAACACTACAGACTCGCCTCTGTTAGGAAATGGTGGGTATGGAGCCTAGATTTTTCACTCTTCCAAGACGCTCTAACATCTCATGGTGATAGTATTCAATCAGGCCTGGTAGGTACACGAAGCCTTCATTCCTATTGGCTACCAGGACTAACCTTTCCACTGCTATCAGTGGAGACTACATGTAGAGCACATACTTCCATGGGTATGGGACTGCATAGTAACAAGGCACCCTTTCATCTCTTGCTGGATGTTGTGAAGGGAGGCCGTGAGGAGAGCCAGGACTTCGATACCCAGAAGCTCATGAGGCAGAACTCTCACTGCTGTCCACAGTAACTAAAAGACTCCTTATCTCCCAGATGTACACAGAAGCCAAGCTGATGAACAAGACAAAATGCTCATGGTAATTTTCTCTCTGATGGAGCAGCTTCAGGATGGCTGACTATACCAGAAGTTCCAATATTCAAAACCAGTCATTACAATCTATTTTATATGAAGAACATACTTATGAATGTAAAAATGCTGTATCAACTGATACAGAAATAACATGAGACAAAATATCCTTACACAGTATTTAAAAAGTCTCAAAAACAGAATTGTAAACAGCTTCCTTCATTTGATGAAGACCATTTATAAGACATCATATGAGCATCTTCTCCAAGACAGGAGCAAGGACAGAATGTCTGCTCGCTCCACTCGTTTTAGTGGGTGCTTTTAGCCAGTGCAGTAAAACATGAAAAAAGATCAAAATACTAAGGTGAAAAGAATTAAAATTGTCCATCTTTATAGATGACAATCATGTCATCATGTTTACATAGACAATCTCAAGAAATTTATAAAAATCCATAATTGGTAAGTGAGCTCAACAAGTTTGTGAGCTATAAGCACAATGTAAAAAAATCAATTATACTTTTAAAAATTCTTAATTAAGTTACAGAAATAAAATTAAAAATACAATACTAGGGGCTAGTGGGGTAGCTCAGTGGGTGAGAGTGCTTGCTATACAAGCCTGATGACTCAAATCTTATCCTCAGGACTGACGTATGAATTGATCTCTGATCTCACATAAGGATGAGAGGAACAGCACATATACCACCTCCGTTCCCTCCATCCTTCAGATCGTTTTCCAGGATAGGGTTTCTTTGCATAGCCCTGGTGGTCCTGGAACTCACTCTGTAGATCAGGTTGGCCCTGAACTCAGAGATCCGCCTACCTCTGCCTCTCTAAGTGTTGGGATTGAAGGTGTGCTCCACCATCACCAGGCTCCCACCACTCTTTTAGACACACTCCAAAACACTTTCCCAGGCTTTACATCCAAAACACGATTTACACAAATATAAATAAGCTGGGCTTCAAAAATACCATTAAGAAGATAAAAAAGTGAGCTGGGTAGTGGTGGTGCACGCCTTTAATCCCAGCACTTGGGAGGCAGTGACAGGCAGATCTTTGTGAGTTCGAGGCCAGCTGGGTCTACAGTGCTAGTTCTAGGATGGCTAAGGCCACACAAAGAAATCCTGTTTGTTGAAAAATGAAAACAAAAATTAAAAAAGCCAAGACAAAACAAATCAACCCCCCCTCCAAAAAAAAGAAAGATGAAAAGATAAGCCTTCATACTAGGAGGGAACATTTGCAAACCACATAGGAGTAGCTTCTGGAATAATGTAAAGGCAATACTTATTGCAAACAAATGAGACACCTTAAAATCTACTCAGAATGGGCTGAACATTTGAATAGATATTTCTATAATGAAAAAACAAAACCAGAAAGAAGCAAAAAGATGTTCAACATTACTAGCCATTAGGGAATGCAAATCCAACCACAAAAGATTCTATCTACTTTACACTCAATGGAATGGATATAATGATTTATAAAAAAAAAAAAACAGAATAAAACGACAAGTTTTGTCAAAGGTGGAAGGAACTGGAATGTTGTATGTTGCTGGGGAGTAGGCAAAGGCACAGCCTTGATGGAAAACAGTGCATTTTCTTTGAAAAGACAACACAGAATTAACATGTGCCTCATTTGACTCTATAGCTCAAAGAACTGAAATGGTCTGAGATATTTAAATGCACATATTCATAATAGCATTATCTAAAATTGCCAAGAGGTGGAAGCAATCTAATTGTTTACCAAGTGATGAAAAACTGATATACACCTAATAGACTACCTAACAACCCTTAAACAAGGAGGGGAAGGCTGGCATTATGGTATTATATGGACAAATCTTGAAATCAATAGTCTTAAAATGGTAAGTAAACTAAGCTAGTCTCAAAAAGACAAGTCTCAGTTACACGAAGCATCTAGAAAGGTCAAATTCATAGAGAAAGGAAGCAAAATAATGGCTAGGGGTTGGGGGTGTTAGAAATGAAGAATTATTGCTTAGTGGGTCCAGAGATTTAAAGATCAGGTACTCAACACTTAACTGTATACAATCCTGTACAGTTAAGAATCAATTTGCAGCCCAGGCTGGTCCTGAAACTCTGCAATTCTACTGTCTTATCCTCTATGAGTACTGATCGTAAGTGTGTGCCACCATGTCTATTATGTGTATTTTATAACCATAAAAAACCCACGAGAAACCATCAATAGTTAAAAAGTAACCATTAGAACATGGGCAAAGATATGAAGAAACATTTCTTAAAAAAAATTTGGATGACAAACAGACACATA
Source organism: Bramus lutescens (assembly GCA_001685075.1). Lineage (NCBI taxonomy): Eukaryota > Metazoa > Chordata > Mammalia > Rodentia > Cricetidae > Bramus > Bramus lutescens. Next base: position 50,107 of record LOEQ01003233.1, on the reverse strand, counting down.
ATAATATTTGACATCTCCAGTTACATAGGAAATCAAAATTAAAACCATAATGACACAACTCTACTGATCTAGAAAATGATAAAAATAAAGTGTTATTATTAAAAGTTGATAAGGATGAGAAACTAGACTACTCATATGTTAAGCAAATGTTTGTTCAAAGTGTAAAACTGTAATCTCCATTCTAGAAAAGTTTAGTAGTTAAAAAAACCAAACCAAACCAAACCTAAGCATTAAATCACCTCAAGCCTTGCAATTTACCACTGTTTTGGTTCTAAGAAGCATGTTCACATAAAAACCTGTGTGTGTGTATTTATATCCATTTAACAACTGCTGCACCCTAATATTTGTCATTTTTATAGATATTAGGCTGAGGATGTAGTTCAGTTGGTACAGTGCTTGCTTAACATTCATGAGGCCCTGGGTTTGACACCAGCGTTATTTAAGCTAGTCACAGTGGCATACACCAGTAATCTTAGTATTTGGGATATGAATGCAGAAGGATCAGGTCTTCAGCCACTAGCAAATTTTAGGTGGCCAGAGATATACAAGACTCTTGGGGGGAAAAAAAAGCTTGGAGAAATTGTCTACTTAGGGTCACAAACATACCAGTTGAGTGTTAGCACAAGGACTCAATTCTAAATCATGATTCCAAAGTGAAGAGTTTGAAAGCCTCTGTAGTTGAGTGATTTTACAACTCTGGAGAAAAAAAAATCCCCCCCAAAACACCCTAGTACATATAAGAAAAATTAAATTTGGCTCATTAATGGCTTAACAATACTTACTTTGAATATCGAACCATTGGGGCACAGATTTTCACCAGCTGTCCAGAATGAAATATTTCTATTGGGTCTTTTTTTCTTTCTTGACATATTGTGATTGGTATGGAGTCATTCTTCATGTATACAGCTTAGTTTTAAATCTGAAAGACAGTTTGCAAAGAGAATATGTATTTCACTACATAACATCCATTATTGGGTTGATCACATAGCTGTTGTATGGTTGGGTGCTTACTTAGCATGTGGCAGACTCTGGGTTTAATTCTCAGTATTGGAAAAACAAAAAACTATTATTCTAGCAATTTCAATCACCAATATTTTTCATGAGGCTTCAGACTGAGAGAATCATGCCAAATTCTGCCTCAACTTATAGGCTGAATAAATCGGGAACACTGAACCTGGTAGTTTCAGAGAAATAAGATAAGGAAAACCTCTAAGTTTTCTCTCCAGTGTATATCATGTTATGATTTTGTTACTTTTTTTGCTTGGTTTTTGAAACTGGGTTTTGCTGTATAGCCCTGGTTAGCTTTGAATTGGTAATTCTCTTGCCTCAGCCCCTAGGGGTTATTGTAACTGCACTGGTATGCCTCCATATCCAACCTCTTATATCATTTTATCCATTTTATTTTCTTGATAAACCAAGGAATCTGACTTGAATTCCCATACAATACTGTGTATGATGGGCAATCTGAAATATTTCATCCAGGAAAGTTAGGTGGTATCAACAGAACATTTGTATTGTAAAATAAATTCTGGTATTTTGGGGCTGGTGACATGGCTCAGTGGTTAAAAGCATGGACTGTTCTTGCCGAAGACCTGAGTTCAGTTCCTAGTACTCAGGTTGGGAGGATCACAACTATTTCTAATTCTAGCTTCTGGGATCCAGCACCTCTGGTCTCTGAGGGAACTTGTACTCACATGCATATACCCACTACAGATACATACACACCCACACATACAATTAAAAAAATGAGAATTCTTGATACTTTTATTTCTTGTTGTTGGTGAATCAGAAGGCACACAAAACTTTATTATTTTAAAAATGTAAATGTGTTAACAATGATTTCAGTTATCATCAAATAAATGCATCATAAATAACTCTTATACCCCAAGTACCAGGGATAAATATTTATATTCCATGATGTACTTAAAACTATGATTTCATAGTACTTGTTGCTTTTTGTATTTTTTGCCTCTGTAATCTAGTTAGATAAAAGCTATCCCTAGAAAATGCTAATTATTCAAAATTCATTCTTTAACCTTCGGTAGTAAGCTGAAAACACATGGCCAGTATAGTGAAGGATGTTGTAGCTTGCAAAAAATCTTTGGAAGAACAATCAAGTAACAGGAAAGGGAGAGTAAATAAGCTGCATCAGAGATGGTCATAGTGCTAAGAAAAACAAACACAGAGTTATAGTAAAACACTAAGAAAAGTTTATTACAAAGGAAAGATGAGTCTTAAACATTACAGAAATGGTAAGTACCAGGAGGTGGCCAGTTGCCATGATGTTATTACTGACTTTCTTGTGGTCAGACTAAATTGTAAAAAAAAAAACAAACCAAAACTCTCTCAATGTAGTTCAGAAAACATCACTAGTTTGGACGAAACATATATCACGAAAAGTAATTAAGGCAATATAAAATATTCAACAGTCAGGGGAAACACAGTATTTAAAACTTTATTTTGATCCTTTATAAGCCACTTACAGAGACCAATTAAATGGCTCTCTGGGCTTATGGGATGAAGGTATTAATATTTTGTTTTAAAGTTCTCTAAAGTCCGCAGTCATGCTTGAGAGTACCCAGAATAATTCTGCTTAAACTGGATAGTAACAGGTACAATACTGTGCTCAAATACGCTTGTACACTTAGAATTTCTTATAGTTGTATTTGTAAATTCGTGCTGGTATGTACAGTGGAGGTTTAAAATTTTATTGAATGGTAGTATGCACTGACTAAGATCTTTTGGTGTAAAAAATAAAAATTCTGTAATTCAGATAAAGCTATTCGTCGTTGATGATTATAAACAAACTAGTTTTGTATAATATGAGGACTGAAATCGAATGTGATCTGGGTACCAATCCCATTTGTATCACAATTGAGTTCAATCACATAAGGGGAAATCTGAGGAGAGGTTAAGGGAATACAAATTGCAGTGTAGTTCGAGACCCGCTCACCTATGTAGTAACAAATATTTCAACGTTTGGATTTGTAAGGTATTTAGGGCAGCGCTTAGCAACGATTCTTCCCCAGCATATCCCGCCAGCTTGGGCTGCGCTAGCTCCCACGTGCTGGGCGAGGAGGGCCGCAAAGAGCCCCGAGCCTTCTTCCCTACGCCAGAGGCCCGCGTTTCCGGGCCAATACTTGCGTTGAAGGTAGGAGCGGTGGCCACGTCTCCAGCAGCCTGGGAGATGTCCCGTGCGGCAGCCTTTCTATCCTTCAGAGCGAGCACTGCAGCTCCTGGTATCCACACGCTCTCCCAGCGTTAGCCAGGCGGGGGCGCCTTGATTCTGCGTCATCGGAAGGGCGGGGCTATCGCTGACGTCATCAACTCGGCACTTGCCAACATGGAAGGTGGGGATCGAGTCTTCTCCCTGACAGGCCGTGGGTCTGCAGNAAAGTTTCCGGGTCTGGTCGAGGCCACTCCCCTACGCCCGGCCCCCCTGTCGTCAGGGATTGTCCTGGTCCACGCGTTTCCCCGAGGATGTGCACCTCTTTCCCCGTCGGTGTCTGGGGGACATCTGGTATTAACTGTTCGGGCTTGAGCTCTGTCCTGACGCGCCCAGGGCTTCTCTCAAGTTCGGGGACCCTGCACGCCATGGTCCTGGCTGACAGCTCCTGTCGCTGCCCAGTTCTTGACCAAAGAGTGTCTTCATCCAGAACTGTAAACCCACCTAGGTGACAAGCCGCCGCTTAAGGAAAGGGGTGGGTGGGGGCAAGAAAAGGTGAATTAAAAACACCTTCGTTAAAATTTGGTCCATGCACAGGCCTCTTATACTGTGTTATCCACGCGTGTCGAACACCAAAGTCAGATTTATTGGTAGTTTGGAGAGAAATTATCCCAAGCAAGTTAGCTATGTAACTTTCTATGACTATTGTAGTAGTCTTGAAAAATTCAATTGTCTTAATGCTCAAATCTGAGAGGCAGAGCAAAATTCAGTTTGCAAAAGTTATTAATCCCCTTTTCACCTCCTTTTGCCCCCATTCTATCCCGTATATTAAAATCATTTGCATTAATCACTTTAATTCCTCGGTGTCAGGATCCTCCCCACCCAACCCACCTCCCCCCCTTTTTTTGAGATCCAGTTTTTCTACCAAGCCCTACTATTCTGGAACTCACTGTGTAGATCTTTCTGGTCTTGGACTCACAGAGATACGCCTGCTTCTGCCTCCCTAATGCAAGCTATCAAAGGCATAGGCAAAAGCCCTATTTTTATATCCCACAGTGCTGCATACAGTAGGTTCAATTTTTTTTTACTTGAACACTACTCTAAGTGTGGCTTATAAATGATCAAAATAAAGTTTTAAATTGTTGTGTTTCCCCTGACTGTTGAATATTTTGTTGCCTTAATTGTCTTTTCGTAATACATATTTTGTAAAAAATAGTGATGTTTTCTGAACTAGGTTGTGGTAGATCCTTTAGAGTTTCTCCGTGTCGCCTTATCTTTGTATCTTAATTACAATTCAGATTTAACCAAGTTTCGAACTCCTTACATACTCATTAAGTTTCCACTCTCAAATATTTACCATGTAGTACTATAAAGGCAGCTCCTATAATAGTGTTGGAAGAGTACAGTATGATTGTGTACATAGCCAAACAGCAATACAGAGTATGACAGCAAGGGTTTAGGGTTTGGTTAGGGAGTGTAAATAATACATTTCCTGGACTTCCCCAGTTTATATCCCTTGATAACATTCTAAACAATGAGTATATGTTTCACTAGGATATGCTTCTGGAAGAGTAATTAGGTTTTGGATAGTAAATAGTTAATATGCATATTATATTTTCCTACTTACAAAAATTCTCTATCATCCTTCACAGTGATTATTTAAACTTACATTTACTCTTTAAAAATTTCTTCTTTCAAACCCCTGGAACTTGTCAGATGTGAATTTTACTTTTTAATTGCTGTCCAGACCTTGAGCTTAACCACTACTTAAAATCATACTTGCTCCTTTTTTCCAATTTTCAGTTTTAGATACAGCAGTGTAAAGTCCATGCTTTCTTTTATGGGCAGCCCCTCCTTTGTGTTTAGGAGTTTATTCCTGTCTAGAATCCAGACACTCCCATTCTGTAACCTTAAAGGCATGTTGCTAATGTCCTCAGTGGTTCCTGGGAGATAGATCAGAACTTTTGGTTTTTATCCCATTTAAGTTTGTTTGTTTGTTTATTTATTTTGGTTTTTTGAGACAGGGTTTCACTGTAGTTTTGGAGCCTGTCCTGGAACTAGCTCTTGCAGACCAGGCCGGCCTCGAACTCACAGTGATCCACTTGCTTCTGCCTCCCTAGTGCTGGTAATAAAGGCATACGCCACCACCACCTGGCTAAGTTTGTAAAGGGCTTGTCTCCTTTCTTGAAATAACTTTCCTGATATGGCATAGGTTCTCCCCCCAACATCTATAGGTACTATTCTCTAGTTTCTCCAAATATACTTGCAAAATTAAGCATTTTGTTCAGTTACTGATTCACTGTGTTCACTGTATTGAGGATTTACTCAAGGATACGATTGATAAACTTGGCGAACAGAAGCACGGTTGGAAAATTTGTGAGCAGTTTCTGATTTACCTCTGACAAGAAGATCAAAAAGAGAAAAATTATGTGATCTATTCTAGAATAACAAACCAATCATTAAATAATCTAATAGCCATGCTCTTGGTTTATTGTTTCATCCTCGGGAGATCATAGTTACAGTTGGCCACTTCCTTTAGACTGTTATTTCTTTTTTTATATTTTTTACTAAAAAATTTTACTTTTCATTTTACTTAACAACCCCACTTCCTCCCTCCCCTTTTCCTGCCTCCTCATCCCCTTCTTATCCCCCATCCATAAACTTATTTCTTTTGATTTAATCACTCTTTATTCCCCCATAAGCAGTCTTCAGTACTTTCTTCTCTCTCTCTCTTAGAGAGAGAGAGAGAGAGAGAGAGAGAGAGAGAGTGTTTTCTGAGACAGGAGACAGGGTTTCTCTGTGTTGCTTTCGAGCCTGTCCTGGTCTCTCTCTAGACCAGGCTGACCTTGAACTCACAGAGATTGCTTGCCTCTGCCTCTTGAGATTGAAGGTGTGCACCACTACCACCCAGTGTTCATTATTTTCTTTTATTTTTGGTTGTTAGCCTAGCCTTTAACAGTTGAACCATCTATCTCCTTCAGTATTTTCTTTATGCAGCTTCCCAGGTTTTGGTGTCTTCCTGGGTTTTAAACTCTATTGTCTTTTTTTTTTGTATATTTTTTCCTTCTTATTCTAAAATTTCTTTCTAAACCATCCAATCTCTGGTCAATCTTTCAGGAACTAAAGTACACAGGGAAGTGAGAACTTCAGTCAAAGAATTGCCTCCATTTGCTTGGCCTATGGGCATATCTACTTGTGGGGTATTCTTTCATTCTCTTTCTTTCTTTCTTTCTTTCTTTCTTTCTTTCTTTCTTTCTTTCCCTTTTTCTTTTTTGAAACATAATTTCTTTATTGATTCTTTGAGAATTTTACGTCATGCACCTTAATTCTATTCACCTCTGGGCCCCCCATATCCTCTCCTCACCCTTGTAGCAATCCCCAAAGAAAATTAAAAAAATTAAACCAAAGCAAAAAAAAGCAAGCAGACAAATAAAAACAAAACAAAATAATCTCTTCTCTCCTCCATTTTCCTAGCCTTTCTGACTCCTCTTCGTCATCCTCATAGCAATGGGAGCTGTGACCCTTTTGTCCAATCAGCTTTAATAGCAAATGTTCATTGCAATGCGTCATTGGTCTGATTCAAGGCCTCTGGCTTCTGGTATATCATCATTGGATTCTCAATGAAATTCCTTTGGAATATTGATATGGGATTCCCCTCTGTATGCTATGCATATCACTGGTTAATAAAGAATCTGCTTTGGGCTTATTGCAGTGCAGATAGGGCGAGGAGGGAATTTCAAGCAGATAGAGGAGGAGAGAGTAGGCGGAGTCAAGGAGAAGCTATGTAGCTGCTGCGGGAGACAGATGCCGGATAGAACTTTACCAGTAGGCCACAACCACATGGCGATATGCAGATTAATAGAAATGGGTTAATTTAAGATGTAATAGCTAGCTAGAAATATGCTAGTAACTGGCCAAGCAGTGTTACAATTAATATAGTTTCAGTGTGATTATTTTGGGTCTGGGCGGTCGGGAAACAAAAGATCAGCCTCTGACTACAGGATATCCCACAGCTATCCCAAATTGTGGACATCCTGTGGGTATTGTTCCACAGCATTAGTCCCTTCTCAAGCTCTAGCAGGTCCTAGATATGGGGTATATGTTAGGGTGGGCCACCCCAAGGCAGGGCTCTGGGCATGGATGATAGCAGCACTGGTTAGTCTGGGCCACTGGGGCCACCAACCTCAGGTGAGGGCATAGAGTCAGCTTTGTTATGCCCATACTGTCAGGGTAAGTTCTCCCTCACCTGTAGAGAGGAGTGGGACCAGCTCTCCCAAGTGGAGGGGGCAGCAAAGGGTGGGCCCAGCTCAGTATGGCCCTCTGATTTCATCATGCATGGTTCCCATGGGCCCCTGCAGTGACACAGGCTACAGGCATCAATACAGACCCCAGCTGCAGCTGGACCACGGATCCAGACATGGCCCTTGGAAAGCAGCTAGATCTGGATGTCACTGTTGACCCAGGTGGTAATGTAGGCCACTCAGATGAACATGTCCCCATTGGCAACATGACCCTAGGACACTAACATGGCCCTAGACCTGGGGCGTCCCCATGGCCTTCAATGGCACTAGGAGCTGCGGACATTAACACAGACCCTGGCTGCTATAGGGCCACAGACCCAGACATGGTCTTTGGCAGTAGCCTGGGCCTGGACAACACCATGGCCCTGGGTGGCAGCACAGACCACCCAGATCTGTGTGGCCCTGGCTACAGCATAGCCCCCAGACTCCAACAAGGCCACAGGTTGAGACATTTTCTTAATTGCTTGTTGATGCAGTAGGGTCTAGCTTACTCTGGGTGGTACCATCTCTAGACAGCTGAAAATTAAATAAAATAGCTGATAAAGCCTGGGGGAGCAAGCCATTAATCAATGGTCCTTTATGGTTTCTGCTTCAGTTCCTGCCTTGAGGTGCTTGCTTTGAGTTATTATCTTTGTTTTTCTTGATTATGGACTATTACTTGTAAACTAAAATAAACCCTTTCCTCTACAAAGATCACTGTTTTATCACAAAAGAAAAGCAAAGTAAGACAAGTTATCCTTACTTCTCTTCTAAATTAAAGGACTATATTTTTAACTGTCTACTAATATTCATGTCTTGATAGTAAACAACATATTAACAAAGAGTACATATTCTATGAAAGCTTTAAGCAAAGTAAATGTCTTCCTATTCTTGAATCTTCTTTCTAATTGTCACTGTTAGTACTTACTATTGGTAGTTAACTGATTGTTGATACTTAGGTTGTGAGAATCTTGGAGGCAGTTTGTTTCTCATCTTTGTATATTTAATGCCTAGGGCATTCAGCTTAATGCAGAATTGAATTCCTCATATCAGATAAAGAATATTCCACTATTTAAAGAAACTTGGGAATTATCTTTGGTTTCTTCTACTAATCACCATTTCATTTTATCAAGTTCTACCCATTGCCATGTCCAAATATTTGCCAGATTTGACACTTGCCTAACATTCTTAAATGGCACACACTTATTTGTATCTTATGTCACTTGGGCTGTTAACACACTGCTGTGCTTTTCTGACCTCTCTGATTTACTCCATGGGAAGATATACTAGTAAACTAGCTTTCTTGGGAAATAAGAAAAGGCCTGGTTTCATTGGTATTTGTGTATTTCATAGTATAAATACTCCTATCCCAACTGGTTTAAATATACATATAATACTGTCTGGCTCAAAGAACTCCTGAAAATGTCATAGTTTATAGGAGATAGGGGGGCCCTTGTACATCCTGGGTGCGCAGCTAGCTTAGGCCTGAAATAACCACACAGAAACTGTATTAATTAAATAATTGTTTGGCCCATTAGCTCTAGCTTCTTATTGGCTAACTCTTACATTAATTTAACCCATATCTATAAATCTGTATATTGCCATGTGACAGTGGCTTACCGGGAAAGATTCAGCATGTCTGTCTCTGGGGGTTCCATGGTGACTCTCCTACTCCACCTTTCTTCCTCCCAGCATTAAGTTGTCATCCCCCGCCTGCCTAAGTTCTGCCCTATCAACTAGGCAGTTTCTTTATTCATTTACCAATGAAAGCAACACATAGACAGAAGGACCTCCTACACCAAAGTTAGCTGCTAAAAACTAGTAGATACTAACTCAAGCACACTGCTGTGTAACAAATCCCATTTTAGTTATTTTCTGTTCCTGCAAGAATTATTGTTGTGAATACAAAACTGGCAGTACTTTTGTTAGGCTTTAGAACCATCAGTAGAACATAAGTTGGCTGTTTTGCACATCTTGTAAGCATTTTTCAAATGCCCTCCAGTCTTCCTTTGAAACTTCATTTTCTCTTTACATTTTATGCCTAATACATAATTCTGTCATATAGTTTTACTAATTCTTACCCTTGTCAAAACATGTCATTTTGACTTTTTCTGGTGGTAAGCTTTCTGTGTGGAATGACTGAGTTTGTCTGGTAGGGTTCTTAATTCTGAGGAAAACTTGGCAAACTGGAAGAAAATGGAACTTTTAGAATTAGGGTCAAAGTAGTCGTATTCTATTATTTCAGTTTGAGAGTAATTAGACTTTGAGAATAGTTAAGACTGTTTTGCTCTTTGCACAATGATACTTTGAGATGATGTATAGATTAATTCATTTGACACCTGCCATTGTCTGGCCATGTTTAGTCCTTAGAGATGTGGAAGTAAACAGAATAGCTTCCCTTGGTGGAGTGTGTATTATAATGGATATAGACTAATACAATGCAGGTGAATCACAAGGAAGGAAAAGATTAAAATCTGAATAAAAGATTAAAATCACAACTACCAACTTTAATCTTTATTCCAGGAAAGTGAGATTATTGCTAGGAACAGTGCTTCAGGAAAAGTGACTGTTGTGGGAGAATTGTCTGTATTCTGTCAATCATGTATTTTAATAAAACGTTTATTGGCCAGGCAGGAAGTATAGGCGGATCAACCAGACAGGAAGTAGAGACAGGGCGATGAGAACAGGAGAATGCTGGAAAG
>LOEQ01003232.1:232912-252533 GCA_001685075.1 Bramus lutescens | reverse complement strand
GACCAGGCTGGCCTCAAACTCACAGAGATCCACCTGCCTGTGCCTCCCGAGTGCCGAGATTAAAGGCGTACACCACCACTGCCCAGTGAGAAATATCTTCTAATCTATGTGGTTGATGAACAGTTCTGGGTAGACAACTAGAGAAACCGATTATATTCTAGTTTCAGAAGTCACTGGCATAATGTGTGCTGGATAAAATTCACGAGTGCTCTTGCTAGACAAGAGGGCAGGGGGAGGGGCTAGGTGTGCTAGAGGACTGGGGGATAGTCCAGTGGTAGAGCATGTGGACTACCAAGGCAGAGGGAAGAGAGAAACACTCCCTTCTCTGCTTGTAGGTCTCTAGATCTTACAGGACTCAGACATTATCATCTCTTAGTGAAGTTTCTTAACTCTTCCAGGAAGGCTTTTTTAAAAGACAAATATTTGTTCAAAAAGTACACAAAAGAATGAATAGTTTGAGATAGACAGTAGTTTATGACAGGAAATTTAGGTAGGACCGGGTTGTGAGGAGCAGTGTAGCCTTTGTTTGGTAAGGTGTCAGTTGCACTTTACAAACAAAGAAGGGATGTGGTTAAATGTATGCTTTCTTAAGCCACCTGCTGAATGGAGGGTAAGTTAGGATGAGTTTAAGCACATCAGATTATAGTGTGTCTAAGCCTGAGACTGGTAGAGCATCTACGTGGTGTCTTGCATTTTGATAGTGGCAGTTAAACAAATTGATTGGTACAGAGCGTGAGGGTGTTTGCTGAGCATGGTGAGGTTCTTGGTTCTATCTCTAGTGTGACTAAAAAAATCTAGAATAAGTAGTAAAGAATCACTTTGTAACATTGGTAAAGTTTCTCTGATCCTATGGAAATTAATAATTTTATTTTGTTTTGTTTTTAAGACAGGGTTTCTTTGTATAACAGCTCTACCTGTCCTGGAATTCACTTTGTAGATCAGGCTGGCCTCAAACTCACCGAGATCCACCTGCCTCTGCCTCCAAAGGCATATGGCATCATACTCAGCTCCTTCCTTCCTTCCTTCCTTCCTTCCTTCCTTCCTTCCTTCCTTCCTTCCTTCCTTCNCCCTCCCTCCCTCCCTTCCTTCCTTCCTTCCTTCTTTTTTATTTTTCAAGTTAGGGTTTTTGTTTTTTTGTGTGTGTGTGTTTGTAGTTGTGTAGCCTTGGCTGTCCGGAAACTTACTCTGTAGACCAGGCTAGCCTTGAACTCACAGAGATCTACCAGTCTCAGCCTCCAGAATGTTGGGATTAAAAATGTGCACCACCACTACCACCAGACTTGGTTTTTTTAACAATTTTTTTAATTGATTCTTTGGGAATTTCACATCATGTACCCTGATCCCACTCCTTTCCCAGTCCTTCCATGTCTGCCCTCCACCCTTGTAACCCCACAAAAGGAAATTAAAAAATTAAAACTGAAATTGGAAAAAAAAAAGCATCTCACTTGTCTCCAGTTCTGCCGTGTCTACCACTTTGCTCCTCCGTCTTTCCCATGTCTCCATCACATATTTGTTTGTCTAGGTGGCATTAAGAGCTGTGGTGTGTCATGCAGTATACATTTTACACAAACAACTTTGCTTGCAAATGTTCATTGCAATGAGTTCATTGCAATGGTCTGGTTCAGGTGTCTTCTGCTATGCCATCAATACTGGACCCTCACTGACATTCCTCTCAGCTATCCGGCTGTTGCCCCAGTCATGGAGATCCTGTGGTTATGGTTCAGCCACTTCTCCCAAACCCAGGCCAGCAGGGTCAGCTCTCCAAAGCCCATGCCATTGGGGCCAGCTGTCCCTGGCCCATGCCACTGAGGTCACCACCTTGTGGTAGCTGGAGAGGGGTGTGATCAATTCTCCTGCTGTGGCTGTGTTGAGGACCAGTAAGGACAGGCCTTTGGACATCAGCATGGCTTCAGGTGACAGCACAGACCATAGGCCTCTGCACGACTTTTGGTGGTAATGTGGATTAACAACATCAACACAGACCCTGGCTGCCATAGGACCATGGAGGACCTAGACGTGGACGCAGACGTGGCCTGCAGCACAGGCCATTTGCCTCAGCCTATTCCTCACTGAGCTGCAGTCTCCAGTTCTGCCTCTCTCCACAGCATATGAACTGCTCAGCTTCCCTTTCTTGCTCATCATAGTGGCAGGATGTATTGGTGCACCACAAAGTCTACATTTCTTTAAAGTGTTTATTGAACCAATATGAAATGCAGAGAATCTATGTATCCAAATTTTCCTGATAACTGACTGATTCATTTTTATTTTATTTTATTTTTTGAGACAGGGCCTATTTAGTTCTGACTGTCTTGGAACTCCATATGTAGATCAGGCAGGTCTCAGATTCACAGAGATCCTCCTGCCTCTGTCTTTTTTTTTTAAAAGAGTTTTTAACTTTTTTATTGATTTTTATTGAGCTCTACATTTTTCTCTGCTCCCATTCCTGCCTCTCCCCTCCCCTTCAACCCTCTCCCAAGGTCCCCATGCTCCCAACTTACTCAGGAGATCTTGTCTTTTTCTACTTCCCCTATTTTTATTTTTGTGGGGTTTTGTTTATTTGTTTGTTAAGGCAGTGTCTCTCTACCATACCCATGGCTGTTCTGGAACTCACTATGTAGATTAGGCTGGCCTTGAACTCAAAGAGATCTGCCTGCCTCTGTCTTCTGAGTGCTAGAATAAAAGGTGTGCGAATGCCATCACCCTAGCTGGATCAGTTCCTTTTAAGTACTGAAATTTACTTGTTTTCTGTACATCTGTATGCATGTCTATATGCATTTTTGTGACGTGGATCAAACCTAGAGCCTTATTCATGGTAAGCACACATTTTAATACTAAATTATACTGCATGCACACACACACACCCCAAACTAAATTCTTACCAGCTTCCCTAACATTAACCACTTTCTTCCTAATTTGATATAGAGAAAAGTTAATTTGTTTTTAAAAATATCAGGTTTAAATTCCTACATGAATTTTTCTGTGGCTGCTGTAAAAATTAACACACAGTTTGGTAACTTAAGACAAGAGTTCATTCTCTTAACAGAGGCCTGAAATCCAAAGTCAATGTTGGCAGAACTTTGCTCCCTCCAGTGGCCCTAGGCAAGTGTGCAAGTTGCTGGTGGCTGCCAGCATTCCTTGGCTTGTGTCTACAGGACTCCATTTCTGAAGACTAGCACCTTCAAATCTGTTCCTCCTTATTGTCTGCTCAGCCTAAGATCTCACTGTATTCTGTCTTTGATCTTGTAAACTTCCTGCCTCAGTCTCCTGAGTAAATTATAGCCATGCATCACTGTTTCAACTATTTTTTTCATTTGAAAATGCATTTTTGTTTTACTGAGTTATATTAACAAATAGAAATTGTCTATACAAGGTATACATCATAATGATTTTTTGTATATCAGGGACTGATTTCCTTAACATACCCATCATTGTACTGGTGATAATTTGTGAGTATTTGGAGGGGTGCTATCCTTGAAAGTTATTTTCAGCAAATTTTTCAAAGAAAAAATGTAAGCAGAGAACTGTGTTTTCTATGGGTTCCAAGACTATTTTCTCTGTCTGGGGAGACTTTTTAAATTGATAGCAGGGCAGAAGTGTGTACACATACTGGGTGGGCAAGAAATCTGGGGACTGGGCTCATCCTCAACCCTAAAAATTGTCTGTGACTGTCTTCTCTTTCCTTAGCACAACTAAGTTGTGGGACTCTCTCAATGGCACTTTGACAAGGACTTTTATTGGACTGCCTGGAGAGAAGACTCACTGGTTAAGAGCACTTGATGCTTTTATGGAGGATCCAGGTTTGGTTTCTACCACTCCCATGACAGGTCAAAACTGTCAGAAAGTTGAGTTACCTGGGACCTGATGCCTCTTGGCTGACCTCCACAGGCTCCTGCATTCACATGGTACACTGACATACATTCAAGTACATACACATATACATAAAATAAAAATTTACTAAAAAAACAAGCAAAAAATCCCTTTCATTGCTGCACCTTAAGTTCATGCCCCCTTTACCTTTCTCCATCTGGAGATTCTGTCTCCCTCACAGAGAGAGAGAAGCAGGCACATTTAAGCTAGTGATGGTGAACTACCAGAGTCATTCGTAGAGGCTAAGGTGTGTAAATTGTCACCAAGTGCTGCTGCAGTGGGGAAGCAGGGCACAGTGCTACAGGACAGAACTCTAACTTGTCTGTTTTCTTTTTGTTCTTGCTTACTTTTTTGAGACAGGATTTCTCTGTGTATCCCTGACTATTCTGGATCTCACTCAGTAGACCAGGCTGGACTCGAACTCACATAGATCCCCCTGGTTCTGCTGGGATTAAAGGCTCTGTGCCACCACTGCCAGGCATTTTTTGCTGTTTTTTTTAATCTGAAAAAAAATAAAATTTTGCATTACTGCAACAGAGAAGAGAACTAAGAACAAGCTTCTGTGTGTAGCCTGCCATCCTCAGAAAGATCCCATTGCCTCTGGCCACTGGATGGGAAATCCATCTTTGACTTGTGAGCTCATGGAAAACATGTAGTCATTTGCATAGCAGCTCACGTCAGTCCTGTAGAGCAGCGCCATTCCTGGGTCTAGAAGTAAAGGTGATGCTGAAAGGCATGCTGGTTGCAGGGCTTGGGCTTTGCAGAACCTTCCATTTCCTCCTGTGTTCTCCCTTCACACTGAACTGTTGCATTTTCCTGACCTTGGCTTGTAGGGAAAGAGTGAAGCAGTGTTTTTCCGTGTAACAATTTTGTTGTCTATTTTTCTCTCAGCCTCTTAACCGTGAAAGGAAGAGTAACAATACTGAATATCTAGTAGAATCCTGTAAGCATGTTTAAGATGCTACTCTGCTAAAAATAAGTTAGTTTTGAACATTTTAAAATTCACTGTGCTGTGTACTAGATCCTTGTGTATTATTCTCTTATGTCCACTTTTTTGGAGTTGAGGGGTCTCACTGTGAAGCACTGGGAGGACTGAAACAAGCCTTCCAGAGTGAAAATAGACCAGGCTGGCCTTGAACTTGAGGTGATCTTTTGCCTGTCTGCCAAATGCTGGGATACAAGTATACACACTTGGCCTATCTTAATATTGCTAATTTCTTAATTTTTTTTTTTTTGGTTTGTTTCTTGAGACAAGGGTCCCATGCATTCCAGGCTGGTCTCAAATGCACTCCATAGCAAAGAAGACCTTGAACTCTTCCTGATGCCCCTGTACCACTTCCCAGTTGTTAAGATTATAGGCTTGACCCATCCTAGCTTTAAGAGTGTTAATTTCACTTGCATTTGACCATAAAAAGGGTACTCTTTCTATAACTTTCTCCAAGTAATGAAACAAGTGTAGGTTCCAGAGACCAGACTGTGATATTGGAGGTAGTCAGCCTAGTACAAGTTTGGATGACTGAAATACAGATTTTATAAAAGTATGCAGAATATGAGATCTGTAAGGTTTTAAATTCAATCTGCCTTTATTTCAGCCTCCTATAGGACCAGACTGAATTTGTTTTTTAGAAATGCCATGTTTGCTAAATGAAGCATGGTTTTGTTCCATGACAGTGGTAGAAGCTTTCTGATTCTGTCTGGCTCTTGGATTGTGAATTTGGGGCCCAGTTTTATTCTCTCCAAGTTTTGTAGCTACTTAGAAGCTACCACTGAAAGCCCTTGTGCTCCTGCTGCCAGTACAGTGGTTGGTTAGCCAGTCCTTCATCATGCAGCTTCTGTTGCAGGTGACTGTAAAGGAAGATAGAGCGAACTTTTCCCTCTGTGTGATGAACTACCAGCATCTCCGTTCCTGTTAACCTGGTCAGATGGGAAAAGGAATTCCAGATTCCTGTCATTATGATTCTTGTACTTTTGAGGAAGAGTTAAGGCCACATTTGTTCTCAGTTACTGTACCAGCTAGGGCTCGGTTGGGAAAAGAGAATCCTTCAGTGTTATGGGATAGGACATTTAGAATAGCAACAAGTAAAATAAAGGTGAAAGAAGAAGAGAATTTTAAACCTGCTAAGTGGCCATCATGACACAGGTGTAGGCTGGACAAGTCAGAGCTTCTAAAGAACTCTAGGAAGTCACATGTCCGCAATCCTGCCACCAGAGTAGGACCATGGACTAAAGCTGGTGAAAAATTTATGGAGCACTGCCACCTCTGCAAGGAGGCTCAGAGTCTGTTCACAGTCTGATGGAGGCTGAGGCCACTGCTGCCCAGTGGGAAGAAGGGCTGACCAAGAGCAAGGAGAGTGAGGAGACACTGGAACATGCTGGTACTAGGTTAAACAACTTTAAATTACAGTTATTTGTTACGTGTTTATTTAGTGTGGCACATATGTGGAAGTCAGGACAGCTGTCAGGAGCTGATTCTCCCTGTTCATGATGTGAGGTTCCAGGGGTTGAACTCAGGTTGTCAGGCTTAGTGGTAAACACTGCCCATCCAGCCATCTCCCTAATTCTCCCTACGTTTAACCCTGGCAGTCTTCAGTTAAAGTCTCTTAATTCACATTTACCTTCTAACTGGTTATAACACGACCACACACAGAAAGGCTTTGGGGTGATCTTTGGAGTTTATCTAAGTTGACATAGCTTCTCTCTTTTATTTTTGCCCTGTATTTCCTTTTCCTGCTGTAGCAGTTCACATATAGTTTTCATTTCTTTCCTTTCTCCTTCTCTCCCTTCTTCCCTCATTTCCTCCTCTTTCTCTTGTATCTTGAATTGTTTGGGTGTATCTTCCCTGGTAAAGAATAAGGCCTATGCAGAAATATAGTTTAGATTGTTTTGATTTTTACTGTGTACCCAGTGCTAATGACAGTGTCTGACCATACTAAGTGTGACTTACATATCTGATGGCTTATTCCAATCTGGACAGTTGAGACTTGTTTATGTTTTTAAATTCTTGTCTCCTTAGCTTTGAATTTTTCATAGTAGTTGGTGTGTCTTGGTACTATCTGGCTTTTCCATTATGTCCTGTTCCTTGGAGGGTGACTTTAACCCTTGTCTTTAGTGCTGGGAAATGACCACAGGGGAAAATGACAGTGCAGAATAGTACAGGGCAGGAGATAGTACAGGGAGTGTGTAGAGTTAGTTCACTGATGCATGACTGCACAATGTAAGGGTAAAGCTTCTTTCTGTTGTTAGGCCACATTGCTTTCCATATCACTGGATGCTGAATAAATTTTATCTGTAAGTTGGCATGAAATAGGTTTTGTATTTGTGTAGCTGAAGAAATATTTGAGTGCAGTTTTGCTTGAACATAATAATGAAAACTCTGTAGTCTATGAAAGAACAAGTTAAAAATTGACAGACCTGTAACTCACACCAGTGATAGTGTCTTGTTTAAACAGACACGGAACACCTTGGGGGAAGAAAGGGCACTGAGAAACAGTGAAAAGCTGTTTAATTTAGAATATGCTAGGAACTTGTAGGCCAAAATGTCGGCTGAGGATGTGGCTTAGTGGAAGCTTCTTGACTAGCATGTGCAAGGACTTAGGTTCTGGATACAGCATAGCAAAACCAAGTTTTGTTTTTTATTTTTTTGAGACAGGGTTTCTCTGTGTAATAGCCCTGGCTGTCCTGGAACTCACTGTGTAGACCAGGTTGGCCTTGAACTCACAGAGATCTACCTGCTTCTGCCTCCGGAGTACTGGGATTAAAGGAGAGTGCTACCACCTATCAGCCCCATGTTACTTTTTTTAAAAAAAAGGTGTGGTGGGGTTATTGACCTTTTATGTGTCTAAGAATAAGTACAGGATGTACATCTATAATCCCAACAGAATCAGAGGATTACTTCAAGTTAGAGGTCAGCCTAGACTATATGGTGAGACTTGTCTGAAAACAACAGGGAATAGAGAGATGGCTTAGGCTCTAAGAGCATAAACTGTTTTTCCAGAGGACCAAAGTTCAATTCCCAGCACCCACAAAGGTTGTTTAAACTTTACCTGTAACTTCAGCCCCAGGGGAATCTGGTGCCTCTGGCTTCTGTGGGTACCTGCACTACTCACAAACACATACATATACTTAAAAATAATAAAAAGTAAATTGAGGCATTTTTGGTGTGCTGTTTTAATCCCAGCACTCGGGAGGCAGAGGCAAGTTGAGTTTGAGGCTAGCCTGAGCCTGGTCTATATATCCAGTTCCAGGACAACCAGGGCTACACAGAAACCCTGTCTCGAAAAATGCAAATAATAATAAAACAACAACAATAACCCTCCTAAAATTGAGCTATAATAACATACTTTTCAGTTATAGAATCAAAGTTGATCATATCAGTATCATTAATTACTTCATTTCCTTCTCTTATAAAAACATTTTTTTGTATTTTCCCCATATTATTATGTATTTCAAGGGCAGAATATTACTTGTATTTTTTGCATACCATATATACTTAAAATATTTCTATTTTATATGTATGAGTGTTTACCTGCATGTATGTGTGTATGCCATGTGTGTGCCTGCTGCCTGAGGGTGCTGAAGAGGGTAGCAGATCCCCTGAAACTGGCATTGTGAACTGCCATGTGGGTGTTGGAAACTGAACCAAAGTCCTATCCAATAGTAGCAAGTGCTCTTAACTCCTAAATCTGCAAAATTCCATTCCTATTTATACTTTTGAGTCAGCTAGAAGAGATATAAATCCAGTATCAGATACCTCATGAGCTGTGATGAATTTTGTCATTAGTACAGGTTTGTAAGGTTTATCTACATGGAAGATGGTGAACAAAAAAATAGTGACTGAGCTTAACAATTTCAGATGTCTTTGCTTTTTCTGTTCATTTATTTAGGAAAGCTTTAAAAGTCTGCTTTTCCAGCAGTAGTTGTTTTGGGCTAGTAGCTGGTGTGAACTTAGATTTGCATAACCCTATGTATACATGTGCATGTGTGTTATAAGACATGGTTTTACTTTATAGCCCATACTGGCTTCCAGCTCACTGTGCAATAATCCTCCTGCCTCAGCTTCTTGAGTGCTGAGGTTACAGGCATGTGCCACTCACCCAGCTTGTATCTTTATGCATACTCTGTTGTGTTCTGATTTTTAATAGACTATTATATTGTACTAATCTAAAATCAAGTTTTTGTTTTTATAATAGAAAGAAAATTTCAGTATATTTTTAATACTTAATCTTTTAGAGTGTGTGTTGGGATTTTTTTTTTGTTAATCTTGCTGTGTAGCCTAGACAGTCCTTATATTTGATCTTCCTGCTTCAGCCTCCTAAATGTTGGGATATATGCTACCATGTCATGAGTTTATTACATTTTGACAACATTGTATAAGCATGTAATCTATTGATTTTTCTTTCTTTCTTTTTTTTTTCACTCCTTTGAATCAAACCCAGGGCCTCATGTAAACATGCTAGGCAAGTACTTGTACCACTTAGCTGTGTCTCTAGGCTTCCATTTTCCCCCCTGAAGACTATTAAATAATAATTACTGAGAATCTCTTTGAATTTAAAATATGTCAGTAAATTTTTGTTCAAAATGTTTGTTCAAAAAGAAAGTTCTGGTCAAGCCACCATCTGAACTCATTGAATCTAAATGAATGGAATTTAGATCAATGATGCATATTTTCCTTCAGGAGATTTAGAAGTAATAAACTCAACTTTATAAATATTAAATGTACTCAGCTATTCAGATGAAATATGACAATTGATAAGCAAGTGCAAGATTTATTGAAGAGGGCTGGGATCTGACCTGGTATGTCAGGACCTGAATTTGATCAGTCCAAACAAAAAGGAAGGGGAGTTCTATAAGAGAGCCTAACCAAACTAGAAACATTTCCTGCCCAGAGGACAGGAAGGGTTTGAGAGGTAGGAGCTGCATGATTGCCATCACGCCACTGTGATTTAAAAGGGAGAGACTGAAACACGCCTAAGCCTGCATTTGAGAGTGTGTACACAGATGTTTGGGAATGGAAAAGCAAAAGTATGAAAGTACATACTGACTTAGAAACTTCTTTGTTTATTGAGACAGAATTTAACTGTGTCCCTGGGTGGCCTGGAACTCTATGCAAACCAGCTGGTCTTCAGTTTGTGGTGCTCTCCTGCCACTTACCTGCAAGTGCTGGGATTACTTGCATGTACTACCATGTCTAGCCAGAAACTGAACCTTTTACATTTTCATTTGCTAATAAATTGGAACATAGTTGTTAAAATCTGTGTATTAATATTCTTGGTAGCACAGAATAAGTATATAACTGACTTCTTTGAACATATTTGAAATCACTCTGACATTTTCTGTGGTGGCTGGCAACTTTCTTTCTTTGTAGAGAGAAAAGCACCATTGTGCACTAGCATTTTACCGTAGCGTGTACTATGAACCAAGAAAGCTATTCATTACATGAGCTGGTTTTTCTAATATCTAATTATGTGACCATGAACAAATTTTAATACTTCATTATTTTATTCATTTTTAAAATGAAAAACAGTCATCTTAGATAGTTTATAAAGCATGACCCTTCTAAAATGCTGTCCAGTTACTTCCCACTCCCCAACTGTTGGCAGTTTAATAAGTATAGCTTATTATGGTTTTACTTTTTATTTCTTTAATGTCTGTGTAGTCAGACATCTTTTCTTTATTGGTTCTTTTGTCCTTATTATTGGTGAAATATTTTTTGACAATTTTTAAATTGATTTTTGTCTTCTTTCTACCTTATAACAATTCTTTCTATAAATTACATAATATATATTCTGAATATAAGCCCAGTATATAAATAATTATTTTTGCACATAGGTGTGTATATACATAAATATACATATTTATTTATTTTCACTTTTAACATGAGGAGGTTAAAGTAGATGTTGTTCTCAAATATCAATGACCTACAACATGCTATCTTTGTATTGCATATTAGGACTTTATTTGTTTTTGCTATTAAGGCTTTACAGAAGTGAGGGGTTAATAAAGAAGTCTCTGTATTTGTTCCTGTGAGGTGATTCATTTGTATAGCAAAGAATTATATTGTTAAAATTTTGTCTCTGAAATTAAAATAAAATGCTTATGATAATATCTCTAGTGATTTATATATGTATATTTAGTGGTAAACATATGATTTTCATTATTAAAATTTTTATGCTTATAATGTGGCATTTGTTCATGTTTGGAGTATATTTAGAAGTGGGTTTGAATTGCCAAATTTTGTAAACAGCACTTTTGCCTTCAAGAATAGTTTTCTCAGAGCTGGAGAGATGGTTCATTGGTTAAGAGCACTGGCAGCTCTTGAGAGGACCTGGGTTCTAGTCTGAGCACCCATGTAGTAGCTTACAACAGTTTGTGACTCCAATTCCAGAGGATCCACTGCTTTCTTCTGGACGGTGTAGGCACTTCACAAACATGGCATACAGACACACATGCAGGCAAACACTCATACACATAAAATAATAATGACAGCATTTTTAAGGGACTAGAAAGATAGCTCAGTTCTCCAAAATATTACTATTCCAAAAGACCTGGGTTCAGTTCCCAGCATTCACATGATAGCTCACAGCCAACTAATTGCAGTTGCAGGGGATTCCACACCCTTTTCTGAGCTTCATGGGCACCAGGCACACACGTGGTACAATACATATATGCAAGCAAAACACTTCTGCATATAAAATAAAAATAAATGTTAATCTTTTTAAAGAATAGGTTTCTGAGCTGAGCAGTGGCGGCACACACCTTTAAAGGCAGAGACAGGCAGATCCCTGAGTTCAAGGCCAGACTGGTCTACAAAGAGAGTTCCAGGATAGCCAGGACTGTTAAACAGAGAAACCCTCTCTCAAACCTCCTACTCCCCCAACCCCACCCCAAAAAAGAATAAGTTTCTGTCTGGCATGATGGTACATGCCTTTGATTCCAGCACTTTGGAGGTAGAGACAAGCAGATTTCTGTTAAATTCAAGTCAGCCTGTTATACATACCAAGTTCCAGGCTAACCAGGACCCTATCTGAGGAAGAAAGTGGGTGGGGGTAGTTTCTCTGTAAGTGTAGTACTTTGGCTAATGTAGAGACTAATAATGATTGCTGAATCTGCTTTATTATCTACTATTTTAGTAGTTAGTAGTTGTGGGCAATTATTTATCTAGTATAAATAAACTCAATAACTTGGTTGTGAGAGTTCAAAAGAAATATACTACAGAAAGTTTATACAGATTTAGAGAATTTGAGCAGCAAGTTGAGCCATGGAAAGAGAGTTGTGTGAAGAAGCCTGTGGTAACAGAACATGCCTGGTGTTAATCCAAAGATACCAGAGGCAGAACTAAAACTAATAAGAAACTATGGTGAAGAATGCCATCATTCACTGTGGCCCTGACCACTCATTTTTCTTTCTTTTTTTTTTTTTTGTTAACTTTGCTTTATTATTTATTTATTTATATTTTATGTACGAGTGCTCTGCATATATACCTACATGCCATAAGAGGGCACCAGATCTCATTATAGGTGGTTGTGAGCCACCATGTGGCTGCTGGGAATTGAACTCAGGACCTTTGGAAGAACAGCCAGTGTTCTTAACCCCTGAGCCATCTCTCCAGCCCCGACCACTCATTTTTAAAGTGGACTTAATAGAAGCTTAATTTACTTCAATGAAATGTGCCTACTTTACTGCAGCAGTCCTGTGATTTCTGGTATATCAATATCATTATATAATTACTACCGAGAATATCTTGATCACCAACAGAATTAATTCTTTGTTATGTCTTTGTAGTCAGCCCTCAAACCTAATTCTTCACTGTAGGCAGTCTTAAGTTTGTATCTATTCATGCAGATTAGTTTTGCTTTTTATATAAATGAGATTATAGAGCATATATTGTTCTCAAAAATTATGTTTCAGGTATAATTTATTGTATTTGCATGCATGTGTGTATGTTATGTGCTATAGTATGCATGTGGAGATCAGAGGCCAACTTTCAGGAATTTTAATCTCTCTTTCCTTGTTAAGGCAAGATCCCTTTTTTCTGCTGCCATCCTGATTATTCCAGCCTGGCTAGCCAGTGAGTGTCTGGGTGATTCCCTTGTCTTTGTCTCCTCTCTTTGCCATTGGAATTACAGATGTGAGTCAATGGCTACCTTGATTCCTAGGATTGATCTTGGGTCATCAGTCTTATTCAGATAGCAGTTTTATTTCCAAATAAATCTGACCCATAAGTGATATTTTAAAAAAGATTTGACTTACCTTATTTTCAATTTTCGTGTATACAAGTGTGTATATGTGTGAATGTAGGTGCCTACAGACTCCAGAAGACAGTATTAGGTGCCCTGGAACTGGAATTACAAGTGGCCATGAGCTGCTTGAAATGTGCTGGGAGCTAAATTCAGGGCCTCTGTGAGGTAGTGTGCACTCAACCACTGTGCCAGATCTTGATGTGATGTACTGGGGAGTGTAACCTTTGCGTGATTGTTAGATTATGAGAATGGAGCCCTCACAGACAAGACTAAGGCCCCAAGAGAACTCTTGTTGCTCCTACCATGTAAGGGTACAGTGTCAAGACCGTCATCTTCAGTTCTAGAAAAAAAAAAAACCTTACCAGAACCTAACAATGCTGGCATAGTCATCTGGAACTTTTAGCTTCTTGAGCTTGAGAAATAAATTCCTGTTGTTTATAAGTTGCCGGAACAAAGTAGGCTATATAGATCCATTCTGGACTGTAGTCCATTGCTCTGTACTTCTGTCTTATGATGACACTTTTCTGTAGCTTTCTAGTGAGTATGGAAGCTCAGTATTTTAACTCCCTCAACCTGCTCTTTCCAAATTATTTTCATTGCCCGGTCCTTCATATGTGCATGTGAGTCTTAAAATCATCTTGGCAGCATATGATTTCTGTCTCCATTTACTTCAAAGGCTAAGGCAGGAGAGTCACTTGAGTCCAAGACTTTGAGACAACCCTGAGCAAAAAAGTGAGGTCCTGAAACAGACAACTTGAAAAGTATTACCAAAAAAGAAAAAAAAAAAAGAAATCAGCTTTCTAGTTTCTAGTAAAGAAGAAAATATCTTAGTCATTGTTCTATTGCTGTGAAGAGACACCATGATCAAGTCAACTCTTATAAGAAAAAGCATTTAATTGGGGGGCTTGCTTACATTTTCAGAGGTTTAGCTCATTATCATCATGTCAGGGAGCATGGAAGCATGTGGGCAGGCATGGTGCTGGATAAGTAGTTGAGAGCCACATCCTGATCCATGGGGGTGGGGGGGAGGCAGGTGACACTAAGCCTGGCTTGGCCTTTTGAAACCTCAAAGCCCACCCCCAGTGACATACTTCCTCCTCTATCAAGGCCACACCTCCTAATCCTTCTCAAATAGTGCTACTCCCTGCTGACTAAACATTTAAATATATGAACCTATGGGGGCCCGTTCTTGCGTGGTTCACCACAGAAGGCTATAGGGATTTTGTTTGGAATTGTATCTTTAGATCAATCTGAGGCAAAAGGTAGAAGACCTTAGGTGCAAAACACTGGCAACAACTATGCTTAAGTTGTTTCTTGGAAGATCTGAGTGAACTGTCTCCATGTGTTCTGTAGTTATAGTGGTTTATAGAAGTGTTGAAGCCTTCTAGAACTTTACTGATTTTTTTCTCATTTTTTTTTAGAAAAGTAGTTAAATATTTTTAGTTATGACTGGATTTATCTATTATTTTTCCTTCATTTCTGTTAATTTTGTTTTATGTGTTTGAAGCTACCATAATGGGGGTACATATACCTTTATAATGGCTGTAACTTACTGGTCTATTGACTCTTGTTGTGGGATATTTGATTGCACAGTGATGCTCCAAGACAGTTAATGAAGTTAAACCTTGAATCAAGGGTGGAGTCTACAACTACCTAACCAGAATTATTAGCCTTAGAGATTTTGGCTGGCCCAGATAGAGAGGCACAGGAAGAGATAGGAAGGAATTTGGAAAGATTTGCAGCCTTTTCAATTTCGGAAGGTGGAGAAAGTCAGATAGTCGTTCCTCTGTTGCTTTCTTGATCTATCAGGTTTGTACTCCATTGTTTGACTCCTAAACTTTTATTAATAATAGAACAATTTAGGTAAACACTTTACTCTTTTATTACTATGAAATATCCTTCAAGTCTAGGAGTAATTTTTATGTAAACTTTGCTTGATATTAATATAAGTCCATTTTTTCGTATTTTTCTCATGGTATCTTTTTCCTTCCTGCCCATCTCTCATTCCTACTCCTCTTTCCTTCCTTCAACAAATCTTTTCCTTCTTCCTTTTTTTGTGAGACTGGACTTCACTAAGTTGCCCAGACTGATCTTAAGTGATCTCCCTAGCTTAGTCTCTCAAATAGCTGGGACTCTAGGTATCAAATGACTAAGATGGCCTAGTCCTTTACTTTTCAACATATTTCTGGCTTTACATTTAAGGTGAGTCTATTGGGACTGGATTGTTGCTTAGAGAAAGATAGCAATCTCCATATGTGTGAAGGTGTGGATTCAATTCATGGCATTACCAAAATCATATTTAAAAGAAATAATAATAGTACTGGTAAAAGTCTCTTGGAGCAATGTTGATATATTTTATTGGAGTAGTAGTAGGACTGTGGCTTTGTTATTAGGGAACCTGGGTAAAAGTGCATGAAAGCTATTCTATTTTTTGTCTTTATGAGTTTAATATCATTTTTAAAAGTTTACTTATTTCTTTTTGCTATATTTTCTTTATTCTTTGTGTCTTTCACATTATTCATCTCCATCACGTTTATTTCCCTGTACCTTCATATCCACTCTCTACCCTTGCAACCTTACCCCCAAAATAAAATAAACTAATATCAGCTGGGTGGTGGTGACGCACATCTTTAATCCCAGTACTTGGGAGTCAGAGGCAGGCTGATCTCTGCGAGTACGAGGCCAACCTGATCTACAAGAGCTAGTTCCAAGACAGGCTCTAAAACTACAGAGAAACCCTGTCTCGAAAAACCAAAAAAATAAAAAATAAAATAATATCTAAGAGGAAAAAAATAAAGAAAAAGAAAATTCAATATTGTCATGCAAGCTGTAGTGTGATACAATGAATCACACAGTAAACTCTTTTATCCATATATCTTTACTTGCAAGTGTTCATTGCAAAGAGTCATTGGTCTGGTTCAAGGTCTCTGGTTTCTGCTACACTATCGATGCTGGGTCCTTACTGGAACTCTTCTTGGTTATCCTGTTGTTACCCTGTGTCGTGGAGATCCTGTAGCCTTGGATCTGCAGGTCTGGTCTCTTCACATGCTCCCGTCGATCTCAGATGGGGCTGATGTTGGTGTGGGTCAACTTATAACCCTGGTTCTGGGTAGTTGCAGGGCTCTCACTTATCCTCACCACCAGGGTGGGCTCTGAAACACTGCCCTGGCTAGTTCATCTCTTGCAGTGATTAGCAAGGGGTAGGGTCAGTTCTTCCTCTTTCATGTCCTCAGAGTCGGTTCTCTTACACCTACAACTTCAGAGCCAGCTCTACTGTGTTTCCTAAGTGTGGCATAGGAGCCATTCTCCTGAGTGTTGCAGTTGATGAGGGGCAGGGACAGTTCTCCTGCTCTTACATCCTAAGGGTCAGCTCTCCCACCTACCTCAGGCATTGATGGGCAGGGTTGGAGTGGGCTGTGGGAGGGCAGCTCTCACAATTTTGGGGCTGGCTCAAGCACATCTCTACCAACAGGATTATTGTGTTGTCCAGGTGAGGTGCAGGGCCTGCTTTCCCAAGTAAGTGTTGCAGTTGGTAGGGAACACAGGCAGCTCTCACGCTCTTATGACCTCAGGGCCAGCTTTCCCACCTACCTCAGGTAGGCATCTCACCCCCATATGCTGCCACACGACAGATAAATAATGGGGATATCTCTCCCATGCTCACCACTTTGTGGCTGGCTCTATTGTGCCACCCAGGCAAGGTGCAGTGCCTGCTCTCTTGAGTATTTTGTTGCTGTAGTTTTATGGTAACTTCCTTGAAATTCTTGTGACACCAATATCTGGGTTATTTTTTGTGTCATCTGTTGATTGTTGCCACTTAACCAAGTTAAGACTTGTCTTGATTTTTGGTGAATTGCACGAGCCACAGAATTACTCAGTAATTAATCAGCCTCCTTTCACAAGGTCAACCCATCAGAGCCAAGGGCTCTGGAGGGTTAGGCCAAGATGCAAGGCATGTTGGAATTATCGTCTTGTGAATAAAGAGGCTGTTTTTTGCTATAGGTTTCTCACTGTAACTTAACTCCTGTTACAAATTCAGAATTTATCTCCCACAGTTCAGCACTATTTGATCATTTACTGGGCACAATTTCCCAAATACATTTGGGGTTTACTGATTATATCCCCTAGCTATGTCTGAAAACAGTCACACAATCAAGAAACCTGCTTCCCACTACCAGGTCTCTGTTCTTTTCTTCAGTGTAAATTTAGAGATCTGCCTTTCTGCAGTGATCTTTATTGGCAGGCATTTGGTCAATGTTTATGGTACAGGCAAAAGTATTCCATTTAAGACAGTCCCAGATATAAAAGGACATAGAATTACTACATGCCCAAAACTGTTAATTCATAGCTTCTCAGATAGAAAAAAAATAAGTATGCCCTGATTTTACCTCATTTGTAGATATGAAAGCAATGAAACTAGATAAGAAATAATAAAACTAACCTTGCATTAAAAGATTCCTAACTCCACACACTCACCTTCACCTCAGTTTATTGACAACTTTAGTTCAGGAGATTTACTGCTTGTGTCTTATTCTTGGGGAAAATAATTAACCATCTCCCCACAGCCTGGAGAAAGACAAGCCTCCACTGGTGCCTCTGATAGACATCAAGCCCCAGATCTGATCATTTAAAGGCTTGGGTCTGCTGTTTGTTTCAACTGCTTAGAGTAAATGCTGTGAACTTCAGATCTAAAAGGCCTTTGAGCTTGCTAACATTTGACAAAAATGCTAATGGACCAAGGGCCATAAACTTCCCTTCTCTATGTACATGGGCTGCCTGGTTACTCACTGCCTGCAAGATTTTGTGGGTCTGTATAACTGGATAAGAACAAAAAGAACAGAACATAAGTTGGAGCAGAAGCATCCCAGAAATTAGCAGAGATACGAAGAAGAAAAGAAGAAAAGAGGAGGAGGAAGAGAAAGAAGAATGTAGCAGATAATTGGAATTAGAATTGAGACAGAATTAAAGTCAGAAATTATAGACTGTTAGGACAGAAGAACTAGAATAGAGAACAAGGAAGAGAGCAATAAAGAGACATGGCTAGAAAGAATATGTTGTGAGGAGTTGGTTTTTTTTTTCAACCCTCCGATTTTAGTTCTTTCACTTACTGTAGTGTCTTTCTTTTGAACCCTGAGAGGAAACTCTAGAGGCCAGACCTTTAAAGATTTTGATAATGAATATACTCATTTTGAGTTGTATCTTGAACACTTGTATATTATGAAACTCTGGTCCTACTTAAATCTTTTTTTATTCATTGCAGCTTGGGGGAAGAGTGGAAATTCTGTTTGCTGATACTCACTTTGTATGTGGCAGGAATGGCCAACAGGGAGACTCATAGTCTCTGCAGATTCTAGTGGGAAAGGGAAGAGTCACCACCTCAGCTCTCATTGGTTCAGGTGGTGGGAGTTAACAAGGCTTTCCCTACAATTCATACAGTGTTTAGCTGGAATGGTAACAGTTTTTAGGATAACCGTTTTTAGTCGTTTGATTAGAGAAACAGAGTTTTCCTCAGCTGTTTGTTCTACATTGTTGGCAGTTCCAAATTATATGGTACTGTAACACTTGGTAGAAAACATAGATAACCAAAAATCTCCAAGAATTCAATACTGGCTCATCTCTTGCCGTATTTTTTTCAGCCTGAGTTTTCTGGGAGGAGCCATTGTCTTTGGTCCAGACTTTTTGTTGTGATTAGAAAAAAGAGGAGGCTTCTATAATCTTGTTTGGAACCACCATCTCTTGATGGATAGTAGTTTCTGTATTTTAAATACAGAATACTGATTAACTTGCCCTGTTTATTTTGTTTTTCAGACAAATGAAGAGAAAACAATGTCTGCCAACCTAAAGTATCTTTCCTTGGGAATTTTGGTGTTTCAGACTACCAGTTTGGTTCTAACAATGCGTTATTCTAGGACTTTAAAAGAGGAGGGTCCTCGTTACCTGTCGTCTACAGCAGTGGTTGTGGCTGAACTTTTGAAGATAATGGCCTGCATATTTTTAGTCTACAAAGACAGTAGTAGGTATCTAGGGTGTTTTTTTGCTTTTAATTTATTGGTTTAATTTTGTATATTTGTGAATATATTCGTAACTGCACATTTGATCTCTTGCATTATTTAATTTCTCTAGACATTATTTAAATTCTCTAAGCATCTCAGTATTAAAAAAAAATATTAACACAGGGCCCAAGGAGAGGGCTCAGCTGGTAAAATGCTTGCCATGTAAGTGTGAGGACCTGAGTTTGGATCTTCAGCCCTCACATAAGTAGCTGGGTGTGGCTGTGTGAGCTTGCCATTTCAGCACTGGGAGACAGAGATAGGAAGACCTGAAGAACCTATTAACAAGCTTGAAGTTCAATGAGACACCATGTCTAAAATAAGGTAAAGAGTCACTGAGGAAGACAGGCAAGATCAACTCACACACACACACACACACACACACACACACTTGTATTAGTACCAATTTTACTTGGTTGGTACTAAAGCTATTCTAGTAGTTTTTGTTTTGTGTGTGGGTTTTTT
>LOEQ01003232.1:210225-231418 GCA_001685075.1 Bramus lutescens | reverse complement strand
AATGGGGTCTGGTGCCCTCTTCTGGCCCACAGGCATACACACAGACAGAATATTATATACATAATAAATAAATACTTTAATAAAAAATAAAAAATAAAAATCTTCATTTACTTTATAAGGAATTATTAAACTTTTCCCACAGTATCTATACCATTCTATTTTATTTTATTAATTTTTTGTTATTTATTTATTGTGAGGGTGTGTGTATGAGTGTGTGCCATTGTGCAAGTGTGGAGGTCAGAGGACTACCACATGTAGGAGTTCATTCTCTCTTTCTATCATGTGAATCCTGCAGCTTGAACTCAGGTTGCCAGGGCTTGGCAGCAAGCTCCCTTACCCACCTACTGGATCATCTTGCCAGCCTTCATTTTATATTTTTTCTGGCAGTGTATGAACGTTCCATTTTTTCACCACTTCTTTCTTCCTATTATACTCTTTCTTTCTTTGTGTGTGTGTGTGTTCAAACCTACAGCCTCATGTATACCAGACAAATGGCTGTCCTCTGAGTTGTGCTCTAGTCCCTGCCTACCCTTCTTTATAGCCATTCTAGTGGGTATGAAGAGTTATTTCATTGTGGTTTTGACTTGCACATCTCTAATTGCTAGTAATGCTGAACATTTCACATGACTTGTTATATATATATATANATATATATATATGAAAGTCAGGAAAGAGGGCAAATACAGTTTTAAGAATGATTTATAGGTTTTTAGATTAAACTGCTGTAGGTATAACAGTAAAATATACAGAGAAGATAGATTTGGAGACAAATCAAATGATTTCTTTTGGATTCATGTTAAGTTGGAGATACCTATGAAGCCAAGGACGAGACTAGATAATATGTACACTAGAGGATAAGAAGACCGAAAAACAGCCCTGGCTCTTTCCCAGCACTCAGAGGCTAGATTCAGAAGGTGCAGTCAATAAAAGCAGGCTATGAAGAAGCTACCAGCAGGCAGAAAACCGTGACAGGACTGGAGAGATGGCTCAGAGGTTAAGAGCACTGACTGCTCTTCCTGAGGTCCTGAGTTCAACTCCCAGCAACCACATGGTGGCTCACAACCATCTATAATGGGATCTGATGCCCTCTTCCAGTGAGTAGGCATGTATGCAGACAGAACACTGTATACGTAATAAATAAAAGTCTTTTAAAAAAATTGAGAAAACCATGACAGTGTAGCAAGACAGCAGGGAGGTTAGCTTTTCTTGCTAAGGTCTAGATATTACAAGTGCCTACTGCATTAACACTGGAGCCCAGGAGACCTTTAACATGAATGGTTGCATTGTAGCTAAATGTGCTGAAACCAGCTCTTTGTGAGCTGAAGCGTGACAAGGTTTGTAGTACACCAAGGTGAATTCTAGGGCTGGAGAAGTAGCTTAGGTCGTACTTCCTAGTTTAGTTGCTTGGCATTAGTGAAGTAAGTCTTCAGTTCCATCCCTAGCATTGTGGAAAGCTGGACCTGGTGGAACATACTTGTTATACTAGCGCTTAGGAATGTGTCTGTGTTTGTCTTTGTGCTGTAGTACAGGTGCTCCCAAAGGTCAGAAGTGCTGGATGGATCTTCTTGAAGCTGGAGTTACAGGTGTCTTTAAGCCACCTAGTCTTGGTACTCGGATTCAAACTCTGGTCCTCTGCAAGAGCAATACTTTCTCTTGATTGCTGAGCCCATTTCCTGTCCCCAATTTTCTGGTTTTAAAATAAAAAACTGAGGCCTATAAAGAAGGAGCTTATGACTTCTTCAGAACTACTTTACTGATATTTTCCCCATTTTGTATTCTAGAGTGTAGTGTGAGAACACTGAATCGAGTACTGCATGATGAAATTCTCAATAAACCCATGGAAACCCTTAAGCTTGCTATTCCGTCAGGGATATATACTCTTCAGAATAATTTACTCTATGTGGCACTGTCAAACCTAGATGCAGCCACTTATCAGGTATCTAAGATACATTTCTAATTGTCCTTTTAAAAAACAAACAAACAAAAAAACCCACAAGCATTAATAATACTGCTGTTTTCTTTTTTAGGTTACATATCAGTTGAAAATACTTACAACAGCGTTATTTTCTGTGTCTATGCTTGGTAAAAAATTAGGTGTGTACCAGTGGCTCTCCCTAGTAATTCTGATGGCAGGAGTTGCTTTTGTGCAGGTAACTATTCAAGATAAGTATGCCTTTGATTTCTATCACAGCTTGAAAACTTGGCTTATTTTGCATAGAGAATATAGTTCTTTTACTTGTTGAGCAAGTAAATGCTGACAGATTTTTTTTATGGCTTCCTGTAAACAAATAGTGCATTGAGAGTATATGGTATAAATAAATAAGCGTGTGAATGAATTTTTCATAGTAAAGAACTGAACAGTTGGGGTGCAGCATAGCTTTACTGACAAGGGGCTCGCCTTGGTCCTCAGCACCGCACAAACACACATGTAGTTGTGTTTTGTAACCCTGGCTGGTCTGGAACTTCCTCTGCAGATGAGTCTGTTCTCAAACTCTGGTAACTCTGCTGACTGCCTTCTGAGTGCTGAGATTACAGGCATGTGCCACCATACTTAGCTTTTTATTATTATTTTTAAATTTATTTGCATGTGTCTGTGGGTATACACATATTTGTATAGAGGCCAGAGGAAGGCATTGGGTGTCCTCTATCACTTTCTGCCAGTTCCTTTAAGGCAAAGTCTCTCCTTGAACCTTTTTATGGGTTGGGTAGAAGCCAACAAGCCCTGCTGATTTTCCTATTTCTGCCTACTTCTGAGTTGGGATTATAGGTATGCCCGGGATACATAGACCTAGACTGTGGTCCTTGTTACTACACAGCACACACTCTTAACTGCTGAGCTAGCTCTAAAGATATAGATCTCCATCTTTTAGACTTTAGATTTTTTATTAACTTTATATATATGTGTGTAAGCCTGCATGAGTTTATACTGTGTAAATTCAGGAGGCCATGAAAGTGAGAAGAATGTGTCAGATCCCCTGGAACTAGAGTTACAAATAGTTGTGAGGTGAAATGTGGGTGTTAGGAACCAAGCAACAAGTGCTCTTAACAGCTGGGCTCTCTCTCCAGCGTCCCCTTCCCCTCCCCCCCGAGAAGGTCTCACCATGTAGCTTTGAGCTATCACCTTCTCTTTCAGCCTGGAGAGTGCTGGGATTGTAGGTATGAACCAGAATGTTTGAAAAGAGAGAGAAAAAAAGAAAAATGAAGGAAAAATCCAAGAAAATAAGACATGACACAATGAAACTCTGTTTCAAAAACAAAACAAAGCAAAGCAAAACAAACAAACAAACAAAAAAAAACCAGCATATGAGAACCATGGAACATCTGAGATCATTGGTGATCCTCTGATCCCTTTAGCATCTACTTTCTTTATTGATACTGTTTTTCCTAACTCTCAGAGCTTTCTAACAATTCCCTATTCTTATTCTTCATGGAGTCATTGTTCCCAACTTTTGTATTCCTTTTTTATTTTGTATGTGTTTATGTGTATGTGTGTGCACGCATGTGTGTGTGTGTGCGTGCTTGGAAATCACATGAGATGGCAGCTACACTATTAGTAGAGACCTAGAATGTTTCTATCCTTGTAGAAAACATACTGGGTAGTTACAAAGAGAGCCAAGAGAAAAAGGAGACAGTCTCAAGAGTCAAGGAATTAGTCCATCAGTGTCAAGTTGTTGCAGTAAAAGATAACTGAGTAAGAAGTGACTCTTTCATTGTTAAAAGGTTTTAAGGGGGCTGGAGAGGTGGCTCAGTGGTTAAGAGCACTGACTGCTCTTCCATGGGACCTGGGTTCAATTCTCAACACCCACATGGTGGCTCATAGCTGTCTGTGACTATAGTTCCAGGGCACCCAAAGCCACTACACAGGCACATACACAGGCAAAATGCCAGTGCACATAAAAATGAAAATAAATACTTTTTTCATTTTTTATTAAAAAGATTTACTTTTCATTTTATACACCAACACCAGTTCCTCCTCTTTCCCCTTCTCCCGTCTCCCTTCCCCCTCAAATGAACGATTTTTAAAAAGGCATTTAAGCCTGTATGGTAGCCCATACCTATAATCCCCTCACTTGGGAGCTGAGGCAAGAGGATTGCTGTGAGTTAAAGCTAGCCTAGACTGTGTAGTATACTCCCCCACCTCTCCAAAATTTATTTAACATTGAAAAGTCTTTGGTAACGATGCAAAGGATGATTTCAATACTACTGGACATAGAGATAAATTCAGATATAAGAGTAGATAGGTGGCTTCAATGCCTAAGTCTTTTTTTTTTTTTTCTNTTTTTTTTCTCAAGACAGGGTTTTTCTGTGGCTTTGGAGCCTCCTGGAACTAGCTCTTGTAGACTAGGCTGGCCTCATAGAAGATCTGCCTGTCTCTGCCTCCTGAGTGCTGGGATTAAAGGTGTGTGCCACCACTGCCCAGCAATGCCTAACTCTTATCTATAACAAAAGTAATCAACAGACTTGAGAATTACACATGGTAGACCAAAATACTTATCTTGTAGAGATACAGAATATTGTATCTTAAGGTAAGGAATACAGATTCTTAGGTAGTCTGGGATTTTCTCCAAAATAGATCACATTTTAGGTCATAAAACAAATGTTAAAAGCTGTGAAAGATTGTCAGACGTTAATGGTGCGTGCATTTAATCCCAGTACTCAGGAGGCAGAGGCAGATGGATCTCTGAGAGTTTGAGGCTAGCCTGATTTACAGAGTGAATTCCAGGACTGGCTCCAAAGTTATTGAGAAACCCTTTCTCAACCCCCACCTCCAAAAGCTGCAAACAATAAAGAATAAATTTTTAAAAAAGAAATAAATCCTCTTCCAGCCCTCCACATTAAAAAAATCCTGTGAAAAATTATTAATATGTGGGTAATATAACTAAGGAATATTTCAATTACTGCTCTATAGAAATTTATAAAGTTTATGTGGAACCACAAAAGATCCTGCATAGCCAAATCAATCATAAGTAAAACTAGCAATGCTAGCCATGCATGGTTGCTCTTATGCTTATAAAATCTTAGTACTTAGGACTCTGATGCAGGAGAATAGCCCTGTGGGTATCTTGGGCTACCTGGTAAATTCTAGGCTAGTGTACTACAGTGTGAGATCTGTCTCTACCTGCTCTCTACCCCATCTGCAAAGCAATGCTGGGGGTATCACAGTTCTTGATTTCAAATTATGCTTTAGAGTTGTGATAATAAAAATAGCATGGCACTGGCATAAAAATAGACTTGTTGGCCACTGGATGAGAAGAGAGGTCTTAGGAATAAACCTGATTTTTGAGCAACTTGATATTTGAACAAGGTGATTAAAGCATGCATTGGAGAACAGAGCCTCTTCAACAAATGGTACTCAGAAACTATGCATATGCATCCACAATAGAAGTCTAAGGCTAGCACATTTTGCCTCACTCTGCACAGAACTCAGTTCCAAATGGACTGAAGACATTAACCTAAGACTTGAACCCTTGGAGACTCTAAAAGGGAACAGAGGCAGCCCTTAAGAAATAGCTAATGAGCCAGATGGTGGTGGTGGGGCACACCTTTTTATCCCAGCACTTGGGAGGCAGAGGCAGGTGGATCTCTGAGTTCAAGGACTGCCTGGTCTAGAGTTAGTTCCTGGACAGGCTCCAAAGCTACAGAGAAACCCTGTCTCTAAAAGAGAGAGAGAGAGAGAGAGAGAGAGAGAGAGAGAGAGAGAGAGAGTAAGCAAGCATAGGCCAGTGAGATGGCTCAGCGAGTAATGGCGTTTGCTGCCAAATCTAACCACTTTAACCAGGAACGCGCATGGTGGAAGATGAAAACAGACTCCTCAATGCCTCTTGTGACACCAACCCCCCACATGCATGCAGGTGCATACAAAATAAACAAATGTAATTTATTTAAAATTAGTAGTAGCGCTATTTTTTTCTGATGCTTTAAAAAAACACGAATTCTCTTTCAATTTTAAACCATCTTATTGTATAGATGTTAGCATAACTCTGAAATATATGGCATAATAGGGACAGCTTCCAGCTTAATTCTTCCCTGAGACTTTTTTCTAATGTGTTCTTAGATTTTTCATGGACACATTAACTATTTAAATTGATTCCCTGCGTGCATACACACGGTCATATATTTTTGTTTCTATCTACAGCTTTTTCAAAAATTCTTGATCCCGCCTATCAGGTGGATAAGGGAGGCAGAGTGAGGTTTGTTGTGGAGTTGGCAGATCCAAAGCTGGAGGTGAGGTGGTTTAAAAACGGTCAGGAAATTCGACCCAGCACCAAGTAAGTGGGCTTCAAAGGACTCGATGAAAATATAAATGAATAGTTTGGCTTAAGTTTTAGAGACTGAAAGGATCTTTTAAGCGTCTGTTTTTCTGTATGTTCTGTAATGTAAAATTGTGCAGAGGGAGAGGAGTCACTTTTCGTGGAGTTCTGAAAGTCATGGCACTGTGTAATATAAGCTCTCATGTTTTCTGAGCCTATTTCAAGTGAGTCACAATTATTTTGTGTCACTACACATTATATGTCATTATCTTAACTACTCTCTATTCAAAATAATGAAACTTAGAAATATTTGAAATATACAGTTGAGATATCAGATGAAAATTGCATCTCATAACCAGAAGGTTTGGGGTTCAGGGTTTGGTTTTGTTTTGTTTTTTCCCCAAATTAACATGAGTATTTGATAGTGGTCAAACATCTTCTACTTGGGCACTGCCGGAAGTAGCCACGGCATTATCTAAACAGAACAGTGTGATGTTAAGGTAATAAAACTCAGGCCGGATGGTGGTTTCACACACCTTTAATCCCAGCACTCGGGAGGCAGAGGCAGGTGGATCTCTGTGAGTTGGAGGCCAGCCTAGTCTACAAGAGCTAGTTCCAGGACAGGCTCCAAAGCTACAGAGAAACCTTGTCTTGAAAAACAAAATGAAAAGATCATGAAACTCGGGCCTAAGCCCTCTTCCAACTGATCTCTGATGGTATTGCTGGCCTGCCATGAAACCACTTCATAGAGATCTTCCTCAGCCTGGGAGATTTTCAGCTCTAGCATATTGTTTTAAGTTAATAAGTTCCTCGTGTACATCGACACAGACTTTAATCCCAGAAACCTGTCATTTCTAGAGTACAGTGACATGGTTTCCAGCATCTCCATGGGCTCATGGCTAACAGAATGACTTTGAGATACTATTTATACTCAGTGCAATCGTCTCTTGAAAACAGCCGCGATTCACTCAGACATGGTTTTTCTAGGTCAGCTTTACTAAAAATGTTGATATGTTTTGTTCTTGAAGTCTTCAATTTGAGATATTTCCTCACTTTGGTTTTTTGATCAGCTATAGAATACGCTCATGTGCTCCTCCATAATCAACACATAATCAGCATAATCAATTAGAGTGTTTTCTCTTCCTGACTTCTAGTGTTCTGTTCCTGAACTTTTTTTTTAAGTCGAATTTGATTTGATGTGTATTGGTGTTTTGCCTTGTGTATATGTCCATGTACTGTTTGTGTCTGTGGAGGCCAGAGGCTGAGTTACAGACAGTTGTGAGCTGCCACATGGGCACTGGGAATCAAACCCAGGTCCTCTGGAAGAGTAGTCATTGCTCTTAACTGCTGAGCCATCTCTCCAGCCTGGCAAATGATTTCTTAATAGAGAGTAACTGTGGTACAATAGGCCCAGGGGTTAAGCTCATTTAAGAAACTGTATTTGCTGCTGGTCTTATCAAGTAAGATAAGTTATTGCTTACATTGTACAATCATTTATCCATCCAACAAAAGTATCCAGTGTCTGTGGGCTCAACAATGAGCAAGGCAAAGTGTCTGCCACTTTTGTAACATACATAATTAATACATAATCATTTGAAGAATGTACAGAGTTAAAAATCTCACTAACACACTCAACCAACTCGATCTCCCAAAAGTGGGTTAACTATATGAGAATTTGTTTATATTTGTAATAAAAACATATATGAAAGAAGAGATATATTAAATAGTATGTATAAATACACATATTTTCCATGTATCATAAAATAGAAAATGAGCTTTTGTTTGACATTAATTGGACATATAAGATATGCTGCACAAATAGAAGATCACAGCTTTATCCTTGATTCTCAAATATTAATAAATGATAAGCCAAATCTGCTAATAAAGTAAAGAAAATCCAAGTCACAAATCCTGCATCCCTTCTGTTTGAAACAGATACATCTTTGAACACAAAGGAAACGAGAGAATCATGTTTATTAATAACTGCTCGCTGACAGATGATTCGGAATACTACGTGACAGCTGGGGATGAGAAGTGTTCCACCGAGCTTTTCGTGAGAGGTAAAAGGAAAGCTCTTCCTGCATTAACCAGGGGCAAGGGTTCTCCTCCCGGGGCCACTGATTCAAGCGACAGGCAAGGTGGCCGCTTTAGCCCAGAGCAGAAGCAGTCACTCCTCCAGAAACGTCCAGCTTCCCTGTTCTGTTAGCTCAGTATTGAGGCTCCATTACGTCGGCAGGTGTCCTGAGTCCTAATTCATCCCCTGATTTGTTGAAGAGCAGCTGAGGGAGAGAAAAGCTGCAACGTGAAACTACCTCGTGCTTTTGACTTAAACCAAGCACTGTTCAGCTAGATGGATATTTCAGGGGCAGCATCTGAGACCCAACAGATATCTTGGCCCCTTAGCTGAACACATGAAAGCAGCTACATTAGGAGGAGGGCATCGCCCACTGGTGTCCAAAGAGCACCATTTACTAACCCTGGTGAAAAGCTGGGGGAGGCAAAGAATGCCAGATTGACCTTATTTTCTCTCCGAAGCCCTCTGGCTACAGAAAACTCTATTCTCTATCCTTGGTCGAGAGCCAGAATCAAAACCTCATTATACACTCTCCGTCAACTGCTGAATCTACCATCTGGTACCTTACTTGACGAAGGCAGGAAGTTTGGTGTGCATTTTATGTGCTCTCCAGAGCAATAATTCATTGGATCTGAATGGTTCTGAAACAACTAGGGGGAGCTGATCCTGCAGCGACAGCTGTTTGCTTTGCCACAGACAGAGATTCTCACCTCCAATTCACGCTCCACAATTGATGTTTCTTTCCCATTGCTGGGTTTCCCCCTATGAACAGACTGCGGCTCAAGGCGTGGGCTCTGGCTATTTAATGATTTTGATTTCCCCTGTTCCAACCAGAGCCTCCGATTATGTTGACTAAACAGCTGGAAGACACGAACGCCTACTGTGGGGAGACAGTGGAGCTGGAAGTCGAGGTGTCGGAAGATGACGCCAATGTCAAATGGTAAAATTGCTTTGTGGATGCCTGCCTGTGTCTGATGGACCAAGTGTCTTTATGACAAATAGAATGCAACATGGGACTGTCTTCTCCTAAACATGAGAACAATCTCAGCCTCTTCTGTATGAGCAGAGATGATAACCCAACCCCTACCATGAGCTGAAAAGCCAACTCCTGGGACAGAGATGTAGGGAGGCGGGTACTTACTGGGAAATGGATCACGCAGCTTGTCCAAGAGTTTTGGCTGGAAATAGCGTGGGTGTTCTTCAACTTTGTAGCCGTCCTAACCAGCAACTTACATGAAAAATATAATGTGGCTATTTTTCATTTCAATCCTCATTGTCTCTGGGAAGGTAAACCCAGTAGGAAAGCATTTGTCTAGCACGCTCAAGACCCCAGACCCCAGCCCTATGGCCCAAGAATTCATTTTTCATCACTTTATACTTTCTGTTCCCTAGAAAAATACGGTAGGATGAAAATCACCAACTCCTTTAGATAATTTAAAAGAGCCAGGGGATGTGGTTTTAATGGTGATGCATAGTTACCTGGTTCAAGGCCCTCAATTTGACCACTTGCAACACATACACGAACAAACAAATAAAACCAAAAATGCAAGGTGGTAGGAAAGGAAGTCTTTTATTGTATGTTCCCTGAGCGTTATTAGCTCAAAATTAAAAACTAGAAGATTTAAGATCATAGTATGAAATGTGATGTTGAGAGGAATATAGTAAATTACACCACAGGAGTCAGTAGTCACGAGCGTGGAAAAGCTTGTTAGTACTGATCTGGAATATGGGTAACTTAAAAATGTGTTGTGAGTCCGAAAGTGAGGCCAAATTTATTCTTAGCACCCCCTCCAACTGAGCGAGAAGAGGCACTCCATGTTCTTTTGTCTGTCTGTAGCTTTGGATCCTGTCCTGTCCTGGAACTCACTCTGTAGACCAGGCTGGCCTCAAACTCACAGGGATCTGCCTGCCTCTGCCTCCCTGAGTGCTGGAATTAAGGGTGTGCCCCACCACCACCCAGTGCTCCTGTTCTTTTAATGTGATTTTGTACAAAAGACTTGACCAGTGGACCTAAGTTGTGTTCTTTAGTGAACCCTTCCTGTATGTCTGGGATATGTTAGGAACCTTGGAAAATAGTGGGATAAAGCAATAAACAAACATTTCCAGAAATTTATTTTTTTCATTTTATATATATTCCATACATATATTATATATACATATGTATAATCTAGTTTGATCATATCTCCCATTACCCTCCCTTATTCCCTTCTTCTTCCCACTAAACGTCTTCTTCCTCCCTTTACATCCATGCTAACTCAGGTTTAAGAATGGTGAAGAGATCTTCCCGGGTCCAAAGTCAAGATACAGGGTTAAAGTTGAGGGCAAGAAACACACTTTGATCATAGAAGGTGCGACAAAGGCAGACAGCGCAGAGTACTCAGCCATGACGACTGGGGGACAATCATCTGCCAAACTAAGTGTTGACTGTAAGTAAGACTTCTCAGATGTCTTCTAAATCTATACGAGATTGTGTTTACTAACTCAGCTTTAGGAAAGTTTCAATCTTCTCTGTAGCACGTTTACTAAAACCCAGAGACAGATGTTGGGGTTCACCCTGAAGGTCAGAAAAGCAAAGCAGCCAGTCACTGTCTCTTACCCCTACCTCAGTCTGAAATGGCGATCCTGCCTCCAGGCATTTCAGAATGAGACTGTGTCTGAGAGCTGTTTCCTCCAGTTTATAATCCTCTCTAGGGCTGGGATTAAATGTGTGCACCACTGGGATTAAAGGCCTACATTACATGGTTTTTATGGCAAACTAGTGTGGCTACTGGGATTAAAGATGTGTGTCACCACTGCCTGGTCTGTAAGGCTGGCCAGTGGGGCTGTTTTACTCTCTGATCTTCAGCAAGATTTATTTATTAAACTACAGATGGAATGCTGCTATTTGATCTTTTACTCATGGCATTTTAAGATATGCAGAATTGGACTCTTGTTGCGTGTCCTATCAAGTCTTTTAGAAAGGGATCAACTACTTGATTTAATAGGAGTGTACCAACTCTGGGAATAAAGAAGAAAATCATCTACCAGAAAACTTACCTAGAAAGTTTTCAGTGCCAGACCATAAAGGCAGACAGTAAATATGCCTGATGTTGACGCCGTTTGCTTAATTATTTCCTGCTGTCTGATCATTAAAGATTCAACACTCAGCATACAACTTGTAATTGCACTTGGTGTGAGAAGAAAGTTGCTTAAACCAAGGGAGCCATTGAGACTCTCAGCCGAGAAGCGTCATCTGCTGCTACTGACCTCGCAAAGCCTAAGAGAGCTCTTCTGCTCACACCCAAAGATTCTCTTAAAGTAGCCATTTTATTTAAAGTAGCAATCTAGTTCCAGCTGCCACGAAAATTAAAATAGCTGAATGTCCCAATGGTCGATCGCACTCACAGAGCAGACATATTTCTTCCTTACTCCTCTGCTGGTCCAGAAGAAACAATCTCAACGTCTCCATAGGAGTCATAGAATTGTGGCCATTTTAGTTTAATAGCAAAATGTGTGTTGACCCCGGGCAGATTTTGACCTGACCTTTGTATCCATTCAAAGTAATTATAGTCAGTTCTGCCTTCATGTGTTGTATCTATTTTTAAAAATCATTACACTATGCAAATTCATGTGATAATAACCACGAGGTTTATGGAATAAGTAAGATTTGAGGCATTCCACGAAGACTCTGCTAGTGACCTGTCAAAAATACAGTAAAGGGCGGAGAGACGGCTCTGTGGTTAAAAGCATGCGCTGCTCTTGCAGAGGCTCCAAGTTCAGTTCTCAGAACCCACATGGCTCCTCACTACGTGTGAAGCTACAATTCCAAGGGATTCAGTGCCCTGTCTGGTCTCCCTGAGCACCAGGCATGTGCACAATGTGTGTATATACATACATTCATAAACACTCATAAAATAAAAGCAAAAAAGTCTTTAGAAAATAAAAAGATAAGCCGGGCGGTGGTGTTGCGTGCCTTGGGAGGCAGAGGCAGGTGGAAATCTGTGAGTTTGAGGTCAGTCAAGTCTATAGAGTGAGTGCCAGGATAGGCCCCAAAGCTACACACAGAAACCCTGTCTCAAAAAATAAAAGATAAAGATCTCATTCCAAAGAACAAAAAAGTGTCGCAGTTTTTCTCGTGTTAAATTGTTGGTAAATACAGTACTTAGTCTTAACCTTGAAAGGGACCTGAGATTTGCTTGTGGGAGTGGCCCTGGAATGCATCACGAAGTAGCGCTAGGATTATCTAAAATCATATAAACAGTTGTAAACCTTAGATGTGAATGGATGTGCCTCCTATCTTATGGGCGAACAACCATCAGGGTGGATATCTGAGGTGATGAACTTGTGCTGTGCTTGGTTCCGTCCAGTTCCATCATTGACACTGGAAAAACGTGTCCTCTCCAGAGCGTGTGTGGCAGCAGAGCTGACAGGACCCTGTGAAATGCCGCCACGTGGGCTGGTCTGCAGCCTGGCTCTGGGTCCATCATGCTCTTTATTTCTGTAGTGAGGCCCCTCAAAATCTTGACGCCGCTGACCGATCAGACTGTCAAACTTGGGAAAGAGGTGTGCTTGAAGTGCGAAATCTCCGAAAACGTGCCGGGAAAATGGACAAAAAATGGCCTGCCTGTCCAGGAGAGCGATCGCGTGAAGGTCGTGCACAAAGGAAGGTAAGCAAGCCCGGCGGGCCATACGTCAGGCGTTGGCCACATTCACTTTTCCTACTCCCCGAGTTACATATTCGTGGACTCTTTCTCTGGTAAGAACTGGCGACTGCTTTGCTGAATACCCACCCCATCCTGCTTGACATCCTCTGCCTGTACCTCATGCTAGGGCATACCATCCAAAACCTGCCAACGGCACCATCTGAACGTGTGGATCTGACCAATTATCAGCTGGCCCTAATGTTCATTAAGATAGATAGGAGACCACTGGTTTGAGCTGAATTTCTGCACTGGGCCCAGCAGACCAAATAAACATGGAAGTACCCATGCTGAAGTTCCACCCTGCCTTGCCCAAACCAAGTTGTTTATCTG
Source organism: Bramus lutescens (assembly GCA_001685075.1). NCBI lineage: Eukaryota > Metazoa > Chordata > Mammalia > Rodentia > Cricetidae > Bramus > Bramus lutescens. Next base: position 218,081 of record LOEQ01003232.1, on the reverse strand, counting down.
AGTTTGCAGAAATTGAGATAATGAGGACCAATACCAAACCCTAGAACCGGACACGTGGAGTTGGCATGATGAGGGAGTTCCCTCTGCTTGGGAAGAACCTGTGTTGTGTTATCTGATGCTCCCCCACCCTTTGTCTAGAATATCAGCTTCCTCTGTTCAGTTTCTTGGAGCCCTCATTCTGCTTTATGGAGTTTGTTGCCTGATTCCAGAATGCAAATAAATGTCAATTATGATCCTTATACCATGGGACAGGAGAGATGCTTCCGTGGTTAAGAGCACTGGCTGCTCTTTTAGAGGACCAGAGTTCAATTCCCAACACCTACCTACACGGTAGCTCACAACTGTCTTAATTTTAGTTTCAAAGATGCCTTCTGACCTTCACAGGCCCTGCATGCACACAGCACACATATATACTTGCAAGCAAACCACCCATACACATACAATAAAAATAAATCTTTTTTTGTTTGTTTGGGTTTTTTGTTTTGTTTTTGAGACAAGGTTTCTCTGTGTAGTCCTGGCTATTCTGGAACTCTCTGTATAGACCAAGCTGGCCTTGGACTCACAGAGATCTTCCTGCTTCTGTCTCCTGAGTGAGATTAAAGGCATGTGTCACCACCACCAGGCTAATAAATAAATCTTAAAAATTTTACACAATAATTATGTCAGTCATTTAATTAAGTCATATTAAATAATAATAACTATCATATGACCTTCCTTCCATTTTCGTTTTCTTGGAGGAAGCATAATTGCCTGGAATCTAGCAAAGATTTAAGGCAAGAAATTGAACCTTGATTCACAGACTCTCACCAGATCACAAGTAGCTTTATGGAGCTTAAAAAACAGTCTTTAAAGTTTTATATGTATGAAAATACACACATCCATAACAGCACAGATTATTCTTCATACGTTACTGCATGTGTGTCTACATCAGTATATGTGTGTGTGGTGCTGAGGATTGAATCCAGGGCCTCACACATGTTAGGCTAATGCTCTACCCCTGAGCTACACACATTTTACAGTGGAACATCCATACGTTCCATCCAGTCCTCACTGATTCGTGACCCATAAATTTAGGAGCTATTATTCTTTGATGCACACAGCCCAAGTCAGTGTTACCCTTTGTAATTTCTTGTGTGTTTAAGTGTAGCATTATTAAGATTCTGTGTTTTGGGTTTTTTTTGAAGTTATGAAAAAAGAATAGTAGACACTTATATACATAGTAAGCAGATTGCATTTGCAGAGATACTTTCATATACTTCAAACCAGAGCTGACTTGGTCAATAAATAGAATAAATGCCCCCCCATCTCTCCCTGTCCCTCTCTTTCTCCCTCTCCTCTACGAAGTAAGTGCATTAAGTAAAGGACAGGGCTCTTTGGTGTGGCTCATGGGTACAGTCTAGCCTTGCAAAGTGCTGGGAATCTGTTTCTCCTGTATCTTTAGGATCCACAAGTTAGTCATCGCCAATGCTCTCACAGAAGATGAAGGGGAATATGTGTTTACACCGGATGCCTACAACGTTCCTATGTCTGCCAAAGTTCATGTCATTGGTGAGTAGATCAAAGACATTACCATACAGTTGTCCACTGTTTGCTTACCTTGGACTGTATTTTATCAAAAGCTATACGATTCAAACATCCATCAACTTGATATTACTCATCCAATATCAGTAGTTGATTTATAAGTCTAACAAGAAGCACTTGGGGTACCAAGCACCAACTGTTGTGATGACTCATATATATATTCATATATTCATGTATATATGTATGTATGTGTGTATGTATATATATGGATGTGTGTATGTATGCATATAAATACACACACATACATATGTACTTTTAGCCAGGTTAAAAATTAATTGTTACCAATGTTTATCAGTAGCTGGTCGCTAGGCAAAATACATGGAAATGGTGTATGGTGACAAACGCTATGCTGAATAAATTCCAGATCCACCCAAGATCATCCTGGATGGCCTTGATGCTGACAACACCGTAACAGTGATTGCTGGAAGCAAGCTTCGTCTTGAGATCCCTGTCACAGGGGAGCCACCTCCTAAGGCCATCTGGAGCCGAGCAGATAAGGTTTGTCTCTCTCTCACACACACACACACACACACACGGAGTACATTATGGGTATAATTCTTTTGAAAAGAGATGGAGGCTGGTTTTCAGATAAGCCTATTAATCATATATTTATTTTCATATTTCTAGCCACCCATTTATTTGGCCAATCATGATTTTACAAGTTATGGGCAGGGTTCCACCTTATACCCCATGGATGTCATGGGGCAGGCAGGAAGAAAAGTAGTGAATAAGTGAAGAAATTAAGGAATAAAATCAGTTTGCGTAGGAGGCAGTGCTGTGGAAATAATAATGGAGGCCGTACTAAGCTGGGTAGGGTAAGACAAGAGCATTTGAGGACAGCAAAGGCCACCTAAAAAAGACCCTATCTTTAAAATCCCTAATAATCATTAGTGTAATAATAATATATTAATAAATAAATATAACAACAACAAAAACCCAAGAGCCTATTGTGACAGTAAACGGTTATATAGTCACCGCAGCCTGGAACTCCAAAGGGCTGAGATGCCCAGTGAAGGCCCGGCACATGCCAAGATCAAGGACAGAGAAAGAGTTCACTGTGTGGGAGGCCTAGAAAGTCTGCTGGGGCACCAGGGCCAGGAGAAAAACACAAGAGATGAATGGGGAAAGAATCTCAGTTTAAGCTGCCCCTGGCTTCCTGCCACCAAAAAAAAAATTACATTTGAAAAGCAGAACAGGAGACTTCTTGCCAAAATAGACCAGCAGGAACCAATTTATATTCTCACATAGGTCATCCCCAAATTGACAAAATTGTGTCAACAGTTATTTTCTCGACATTGGCATTGAGTTCTGAACCGGAACAACTCCAAACAAGACCAGAGAGTGAAGGAGGGCCTAAAACTGCCTTGCATAGCGAGTTCTCCTCTAGTGGGGGATGTGCTTAGGGGTTGAGCCTTTGCCCTGGCATGTTCAAAGCCCTGGATTTGATTCCTTGCAGAGGAGGGGATGGGGAGAGGACATATTTCAGTTTCACGGAATGTACAGGAGGAGACACCCAGTCAGAGCCTACAGACTCTTTAGGATTTTTCATTCAAGACTTTCAAGATGGCAGAAACCATCAAGCATGTGCCAGAGTAGAAAGCTCCACAAATCCAGCCCTGGGGCTCTCCGACCAGTGTGGTGGCCTTTAACCCCAGCATGTTGGAGGCAGAGGCAGGAGGATTTTTGTGAATTCAAGGTCAGCTGGTCTATACAGCAAATTCCAGGCAGGTGGATCTCTGTGAGTTGGAGGCCAGCCTGGTCTACAAGAGCTAGTTCCAGGACAGGCTCCCAAAGCTACAGAGAAACCTTGTCCCGAAAAAACAAAAAAAAAAAAAACCAGAAGAAAGAAGAAGGGTACAAGAGGCTCAGCTTTCCTCGGCCAGCTGGAAATTGGTCCTCATCTGAAGTGGAAACTGAGGGCTGGGCAGACGGCTCAGTGGTAAAGAGCACTGGTTGCTCTTGCAGAGGGCCTTGGGGTCAGTTCTCAGCACACACATGGCAGCTAACAACCACCTGTAACTACAGCTCCAGGAGATCTGACGCCCTCTTCTGACCATTAGGGGCACTGCATACACATGGTACAGGCAAAACAGTCATACACATAAAATAAAAATAACTCTTAAGAGAAACAAAATGAAAACAGTAGTAACTGGAGTGGGAAATGATTCTCGCACCATAGTCTTCAACACTGCATACCCACTGCCTGGTTTTCTGTAGTTCTTTGTGGGTTGTTTGTTTGTTGAGATAAGATCTCGTAATGTAGCTGGCTTGAAACTTGCTAAGTAGACCAGGCCGACCTCGAACTCACAGAAATCCACTTCCAGCGCTCTGGGACTAAATGTGTGCCACTCTCGGCTTTCTCAATGTTTTCAAACTCTCAAGACATCCATGCAAATGAAAATCATGAGAACCCCGATATGACTTCGTGTATTTCTGATTTTATACATCAAAAGGCTTGCGCCCTAAAAAGACACCCTCCACCCTTGTATCCTTCTGTCCCCTGACTTTCTCTTGTAAAACTTGTAGTTAACGGCTTTTGAATAGAGACCCGGCTCTCTCCCTTTCAGCTGTGTGGGCTTTGAGCACATGAAGTCCAGGTTTCCCCGTGTGTAGATGGGCTAACTGGAGTAGGACCCGACGATGTGTCTGTTAGGCTCTCGGGCCTCCCTGCCCGGGGTCCTCGGGGGCTCTGCAGAAGCTCCTGTCAGTCCGTCATGCCAAGTCTGCCTCTTCCCTGTCAGGCTATTATGGAGGGCAGTGGCCGGATCAGGGCAGAATCGTACCCTGACAGCAGCACGCTGGTCATTGACGTGGCCGAGAGAGATGACTCCGGCGTGTACAACATCAACCTGAAAAACGAAGCTGGGGAAGCGCATGCGAGCATCAAGATCAAAGTTGTGGGTAAGTCCTCCACGGAGCCAGCCTCCCTTCCAGAGCTGACAGGAGGAAGCCGGCGTCTCTCTCATCTTTCTCTGTTATTTTTCTTTTGTGTTGCTGTCCTCCCTCCTCTTTTTCTCCTCTGTTTTCTCGCCTAGAGGAATTTTAACTGGAGGAACTGAATAGCTGAATAGTCAGGGGCATTTGGGGCTCCTGGTTCTTAGATTTTCAAGGTTGTCATCCCTTTGAATAACCTTTAAAGTTTTTAAAGTTGTTTTTACAATGAAGAGATAAATACATTATTTTACCTCTTCCTTTTTCTCCATCCAACTCCTCCCATGCCCCCCAACTCCCTCGCAAATACATGGCCTCTTTCAATTCTTATTCCCACAGACACACACACACGTGCACACATGCACACACACACACACACACACACCCCAAATGCATGTGTAGAAATACAACCTGCTCAGTCCAGTCAGTGTTACGTGCACGGGTGTGCTTTCAGGACTGACCGCTTGGTATTGGGGCTCACCCATGGGGAAGATGGTTCCTCCCAGCTCCAGCATTCCTTAGTTGCCTGTGCAGTCCTTATGTACGCGGGAGCCTACGAGATCTCCCGTTCCACATTAGCACCTCTGTTCGTGCTCTATTTGTTAGGGTCTTGTTTAGATAGCATACTGTTCAATCACGGGTGAAGCCGCCCTGTTTTCTAGGACAGGCAATTGCACAGACGTCTTGCTCCTTTGGCTCATATCATCTCCCCATCCCCACTTCTGCAGGGTTCCCCCAAATGCGGGATTTTGAGCTTGCGTTGTAAATGTATCAGCTGGTGTGGGCACTCCGTGACTTGTTGTCATATGCATTTTGAACAGATGTGGTAGTCTGTCATAGTCTGTTGCAAAGAGAAGTTTTCTTTGTTGAGGGGTGAGAACTTATTTGCGGGTGAACAGTAAGTATTCAGAATGCAGTCAGAATCATGGTAGTTTAGTAACACACCAGTCGTAGGTTCTCCTCTGAGATCTGTGACCTCACTAGCTCTGGGTAGTTGCTTTTGGGTGCCCACTATAGGTCACTGACACACAGTTGCTAACTTCCCGCATCAAACATTTTGAGGAAAGGTGACCATCGACTTTGGTTCTTAGCTTTCTAAATCCACTTTTCCTAAGCCGAAACCCAGGAACATGAATCCAGCTATTAGCGTCCAAGACTCTCCGGGGATCCTCTTCCCACTTCGGATTTCCTTGAGGAACCAAATTTCAAATGGACTTTAAATTGGTCACTTTATCGGAAGCTAAACTGTAAGACTTCCTGTCTTGCCATTGCTGAAGTGAATTCCTCCAATTAATATCTTGAATCTTCTATTTGATGTAAAATGAACAATAATTAGTCCCTGGTTCCACTTCACTGAAAGTTCATAGTTTAAAAAAAAGCCAGCTATATCCATCATTTAGGTAATGACTTCTTGTTGCCATTTTCAGAGTAAAAAAAGTGTCTTGGGCTCCATGTGGAACATGCCTTCTAACGCGGCAGTTTTCAAGGATTTTAGACATCGTTGTGTTTATTTTCACTGAGTTACCTTTACCTTACCCTGTGTTGACATTTTGTCCAAGTTAATTTTTAAATAAATTTCAGAAAAGGGGAAAAAAACCACCGTGGTACCAGGTTCTGCCACCAGAACCCATACTTTGCCATTAACCAACCACTGTGGTACCAGGTTCTGCCACCAGAACCCATACTTTGCCATTAACAGTTTTCTGTCTTGTCTACTGCAGACATCCCGGACCCTCCAGTGGCACCCAACGTGACGGAAGTGGGAGATGACTGGTGCATCATGAACTGGGAGCCTCCTGCCTATGATGGAGGGTCACCAATCTTGGGTAATCACAGACCCATCAGCCCATGTGATGGCCTGTGCGGTTGGCATTCTCTCAACGCGTATTAGAATAGATACGTTCTGGAAAAATGAGTCTAGAAAAGAAGCCTGTTGAGTAGGTAGAGTCCTGGCCTAGTCTCCCCGACTGCCGAGGGAGAGGAGGAGACAGCAGCTTGTTGTAATATATGCTATGACTTCAAGTATCTGTTGAAATTAAAGTTTCTATTGTGATGTTCTACGGCTCCTTGGGATTTGAGCGGCTCTGATGCACACCCTCTGACCACCTGCTCTCTCTCTCTCTCTCTGAGAGAGAGAGAGAGAGAGAGAGAGAGAGACCTCTCTCTTGCTTGTTTGCTCTTTTTACTCAACAACTAATTCTAAGACAGCTCCAAGTCTAATTCCCATTGCTCTGGCCAGTGAGTACCAGAGGGCTGTGTCTTAGGCGCTGGTCTCATCCTCTGAAGAGACATCCTGGCCAAGGCAACTCTTAGACAAGAACACATTTAGTCGGGGCTTGCTTACAGCCTTAGAGGGGCAGTCCTCGATCATCATGGTGGGAAGCAGACAGACGTGGCACTAGAACAGTAGCTCAGAACATTATATCCTGATCTGCAACCACCAGGCAGGGAGTTGGGCCTGATGGGAGCTTCTGAATGGGGGTCAGTCTCATTCGAATGGCCACAGGTTGTGCCATGAAGGAATTTCTCAGCATAAAATTCTTAGGAGAATTTGCCTGCTCAACAGAGAAATAATTTTTTCTATTGGTGGTAATAAAGTTTACAAAACTGATCTTTCCTGCCCCCCCTTATTTCCATTGCTGCCGCCTTCTGTATTCTTGGCTTAGGACTGCTCAGCAACAGGGACTGAGCTGCTAGGAGTTACACATCTCTGATTCATTTCTTCTTTTTCTAGTACAGCTTTATTTCTCTAGTCCTGCTGTTTCCTTTCACCTGTACCTTACAGAGTTCACATTTCTGTTATCTGATCTCTAACAACCGATGGAATAAGGCATATTAAAACAGAAATGTATTTGTCTGCTTCGCTCCGTCTGCTTAGAATGCGCAAAATTTGAAGAACTGTTGTCTACTAAAGTTTAATTTGGGGGGCAAGATAAACAATCGGAGTCTCTACTTCGTATACTACAGGCTACTTCATTGAGAGGAAAAAGAAGCAAAGCTCGCGGTGGATGCGACTGAACTTTGATCTCTGCAAAGAAACAACTTTCGAGCCCAAGAAGATGATTGAAGGCGTGGCCTACGAGGTCCGCATCTTTGCGGTCAATGCCATTGGTATCTCCAAGCCCAGTATGCCGTCCAAGCCCTTTGTTCCTTTGGGTGAGTCCAGGGAAGCGGCTGTTGTGGAAATAACTGCCCCCCCCACTATTACTACTGCTTTGCTTTCCCTCTGACTTCTAAACTGGGATGACCTGGACCAGTCAGACAAGGTTAAGGGCAATACTGAAAGAAATTCAATCCAGCCTGGCGGTGGCGCACGCCTTTAATCCCAGCACTCGGGAGTCAGA
>LOEQ01003232.1:199521-210211 GCA_001685075.1 Bramus lutescens | reverse complement strand
GAGGCCAGCCTGGTCTACATGAGCTAGTTCCAGGACAGGCTCCAAAGCTACACAAGAGAAAACCTGTCTCAAAAAAAACAAAACAAAGTCAATACTTTGGAGACGTTGACCGTCTTCAGAAGGTAGGTTTTGGAATTCATTTCCAGAACTCCAGTGAGAGCTGTAGGTGGCTCCCACTGCCATTCCTGACTGTAAACATGAAACTGAGCCCATGTGACTCCTCTCCATTGTCTTCTTAAAGTGCCATAGACCAAGCTACATTTGCTAGTGAGCCTCTTTGCCTTGTATTTGTACCTTAGTTTACAACTGCGTCTAAAATTTATCTATGAAGCAACAACAGAAAGTCCAGCAAAGGAAAATGAAAGATAGGCTGTCTCTACAATTTTACTGTATTTAAGTATTCCTTAAGAAATGGAAAATTCAGTATAAGAGTTTGTTTAAAATAACAAGTCTCAGAGCTGGAGAGATGGTTCAGCGATTAAGAACAGGCATTGCTCTTGCGGAGGACCTGAGTCTGACCCAGCGTCCGCATGGGGCAAACTCAAGGCTACCGCTAACTCCAGCTCTGTGGGGAATCTAACAACTCTCTCTTTTGATGCCGGGCACCTGCCAGTATGGGCACATACCCCCTCTCACATATATACACATAATTAAAAATGATAAATATTTAAAATTCTAGGGTTATGGAAATTTTACTCTAGATAATTAGATTCCCCCCAAATTGATTTCTCTAACTCCCTGTGGCTGAGCAACTTCTCCCACAAACTTTCCCAACTGGAGAAGGAGTGTGGCAGTCTTTCCAAGATTCTTTCGTTAGTCAGAAAGTTGGCTCACGCATGGCCACGCTCTGATTGGCTCACCCATGGCTCTGCTCTGGTTGGCTCACCCATAGCCACACTCTGGTTGGCTCACCCATAGCCACACTCTGGTTGACTCACCCATGGCCACGCTCTGATTGGCTCACCCATAGCCACACTCTGGTTGACTCACCCATGGCCACGCTCTGATTGGCTCAAATAGCCATACTCTGGTTGACTCACCCATGGCCACGCTCCAGTTGGCTCACCCATGGCTACGCTCTGGTTGGCTCACCCATGGCCACACTCTGGTTAGCTCACCCATGGCCACGCCCTGGGAGCTCTCACTGAATGTTAGCAAGGCCTGGAGCATGTATTTCTAGTTGCATCCAGGCTTATCTTATCGCGGGTGCTCCTCCATGGCTCCATGTTCACAGTTTCTTCTTTTCCCCACTTTCATCTTTCCAGCTGTGACCAGCCCTCCCACTCTTCTGGCTGTTGACTCTGTTACCGACTCGTCGGTGACCATGAAGTGGAGGCCCCCTGACCAGATTGGTGCAGCAGGTTTAGATGGCTATGTGCTAGAGTATTGCATGGAAGGAAGTAAGTACACCTAGCAGTTACAGTGAATACCTTTGGCACTAGGTGAGATGTGCCTTGCTTTCTTTTGCCTTTCTTGGGAAACCATCACTTTCTTCCTGAAAACGATACCAAGCCAAAGGTCATCTTTCTAAGATGGAGGTGAATGTCGATGTCCTCTGGTACTTAGTGCTATATAGAGAGGCTAAAAACATCTTAATTGGGCTGTGAGGTGGGTGTCATCACTGGGCAGGCGTAGGAGGATGGTCTTTTGAGGAAGCTTTGGGGACATCCATTTCTACGCTTGCAGCTGCAGTGTGCCACTGAACACTGAACATCTATTTATGGGCAAGCACAGGGGATAGAATATGCATTTGGCAATCCAGTAAGCATGCCTTTCCTTCTTAAAGAGAGGAAGACTTAAAAGCAACTCTTAATTTTAAGAAGCTAGGATTTAATCCCAGAGAACATGAGCATATGGCAATAACTTACCATATGTATGTGAAAATTAAATTTTGAAGGGGAAAGGAAAGAGTCCAAAGAACCCTGCTGATTAAAGTCAAAGAGAGGGAGAAATAAAATGTCCCAGGAAACCAAAACCAAAAGGGTGTGATATTCACTCATTGCCTAGTGTTTTTTCCTGTTTGTCAATGTCAGAAGAAAATGGCATTTGAAAATGGAATGGGGTGTAGCTTAGTGATAGAGATTTTCCTGGAATGTAGTAAGCCCTGGGTTTGATCCCAAATGGGAAAAAGAAAGGGAAAAAATAGAGGAAAGGGGAAGGAAGAAAGAAGGAAGGAAAGTATGTAGGAAGGGAAGAAGGAAGGAAGAAAGGAAGAGAGAGAAGAAGAGGCAATAGGTGAATGAGACAGGAACGGCCCTGGCTCTGGAGTCAGGCTCCTCTCTGGTTGGCAGTAGGCAAACAGTCTCCCCAAGAAGTTTACTGAGATCTCACCAAGCAAGACCAAGAATCAACCTCTACAATCACTTTCTGGACCCCAAACTTTAACACTGGAGCGCCCCGTGAAGGACGAGAACCAGCAATGCATTTGGGTATCAAGAATGTAAACACCGATGTGTCCCTGGAGGAAAGTCACTGCGGAGAAGATGCTTAACGAAGAGCCACTGTTGATGTCCCAGCCTGCACTGGGGCCCTGGCAGAAATGACAGCTGCTGCTCAGGAAGAAGAGGAGATGGGGCTGAAGCACCTGGGGCCACTGGTTTTCTCTTCCCCAGCCCTCACTCCAGTTGATATGTTTTCTTCAAGCTTTTGAAGATCCTTGATCCAAAACCAGTGGGGGGATATTAAAAGAAAAAAGGCCCAGGGTTGGCAGAGGGAGGGAAGTGGGTACTGTGGCCAGTTTAACAAGCGCATCCGCCAGCATTTCCGAGTATGGTTTCTTTCCGTTCCATTGTCCTGAGCCCTCCGTTCTGCTTTTCATTTGGCCCGGCCAGCAGACTTCCCTAACTTATGGGTGATGTGACTTCTGAGCAAGACTCTTCCGTATATGTATGAAACAGAGCCAATCCTTTACTCTTTTCTTTCTGATAGGTTTAAAACGTGAGAAGATACAGCAAAATGATAGATGGCTGTCATTTTGATGTTACCCGTCTTAGATAAAATACAACGAAGTGTATTTTACATAGTTTTGTGTGTGATCTGTGTAGATATATATGTATATGAGGATATACATATGTATGTGTCCACGTGTACATGGTCATTATGTATATATTTTGCCACATAACATGTCGGGGTTAGCTTTCTATGGAAACTCTTTTGTAACGCGTATCTCTCCCCTCGCAGTCTTTCCTGGTTTTCTTAATGTGGTTGCCTGATTCTTCATTCTCTTTTAATGGCTGCTTCTTCTCCAGACTAATTTCTGAAGTGTTTGATGCTTTCAGATATGCCAGGTTTAGTCTGTAAAAGTCTTTCTTCTATATGGTTGTGTGTGTTTATTTTTATTACTCTGCACTTTCTATTTTATTTTTAATGCCTGAAGCATTTTATTCTTGTTGTCTTCATTCAAGTTCATCCTTTTCTTAGAATATAGACCTCACGATTAAACTTACCCAAGCCCTCCCCTGCCTGTGTTCTTTCTGTGCCCCTCAGTTCAAGCAGCTCAGATGTGACGAGATGGGCGATTTTTGGTCCTCTCTCATCCCTTCATCTTGTTTTCTCTTTTATCTGTTTTTTGCTCTTTTGTGTTTTTTTCTCATCTCTCTTTCACTTTCCCACCCACAGAATCTTGCCCATGCAGCTAGCACAATAACTATCAAGCAGACTACTCGCTGAAGGATGTATCTGCTTTCAAAGTCATGAGTAATTTTTATCATCTGCATGCCCTCTCAGCCGTCAAGATATCAAACCTTCCTACAAGTCCTGATAGGGTTGGGAAAAGAGAGAGGGAGGCCAAGGCTCTCAGAGGCAGCCACTCTGGACTCTTTACCCCAGTTCATCCCCTTGGTACCAAAAAATAGGTGCATTGTTTCACACCACTGGAACAAGCCCCAAACCATCCTGTGAGCCCCTCGCATGGAATGTAGGGACCTAGGAACGTCCAATTGGTTTTCTTGATACAGCGTTCATTGCCATAATAACCAGGGCTGCCCCCTGAGCTGCCGGGGCTGACTCCATTTCTAATGCATTAAGGCACAGCTGAGTCTGGTAAGACAGAGCTAAAGGGTCCTCCTAGCCTCTGGGGAAGGAGCCCCACCATGGGAGCATCCCATTCCCTGGGGGACCAGAGAGGAACAGGCTACTCCTCCTGGATTCCAGAACTGACTCTTCCTTTTCCTTCAAGGTCTTGTTTCTCTCTCTAGCTCTTCTTCCTGCCTGAGCAGGTACCCCAACCTCACCCTCTTCTCTTTTCTTCACCCTTTTCTTCTCTGGGGCAGGTGCCCGTAGACAAAACCCACAGGCTCTAGAGAGGAAGTTGTGCCTCCCCTTAACACGTTTGGTCTCTTGCTCTTGCGTCACTACCCCGAAGACAGGTCTCTTTGTCTACTCTGCATACTTTACTAACAGAGAATGCTGATTACCGATAACGATAGTCTCCTGGTGTGAAAGTGGGTGTCTTTAATTAATGTATTGACGGACTCTCAAAGGTACATCAGCCAAACAGTCTAATGAGAATGGGGAGGCTGCGATTGATCTACCAGGTAAAGTATCTGTGGCGCTCTTGGACTTTCTTACTCTCTGACCCATATCTGGGAATCTGACATTTACACGAAGGACCTCCCCCACCACCTCCACACAGAAGTCCATAGGGTTCGGGGGGAAGGGGTGACTTTCTCATTGAGGGTCCCAGACTTCTCTTTTCCCAGTGGTCATTTCAGACTTTTAGAAGCTGAAATACTTGTATGTCCTGGATGCTGGGTTTAAAGTCTCTTGATTTATAAGAGCACAGACAAAGCTGCCAACTGCTGGAAAAGAAAACCCAATTATTGGTTGAAGGAAAGGGTTGTGCCAACTCATGAGCTATCAGGTCATGAGCCTCCTTTCCTCTATGTAAACGGAATTGGCTTTTCTTCATGAATGCAAATGTTCAGAGTCTTTATGCTCACACTAAGGTTCCATGATAATAAGCCAGCTGAGATAAAACAGACCACTTGGCAAGAATAATGCCTTTCCTTCACGAGAAGGGCAATGTCCTGTCTTCCTGAACTCTAAAGTTTATCAAGGCCTAACTGTCAGATTAAATCAAGCAGTATGAAGCTAAATTTGGAGTAAAGCAACTACAAAATTATTGGGAACGCTTTCTCTTACTCAGGGTACTTTATTCCTGAGTAAGAGGTTTTTATTTTATTTTTTTTCAGAAATAACAGAGTCTAATTTAATTCTTCCTGTTGTTTATGTTAGTCATCTGGAGGCATTTTTTTTTGTTATTTGAATAGTCATAACCTGAGTCTAGTCCAAATCACTTCCTTCTGAAGGATTTAAGTACAAATAAAATGCTAATCTGGAGTTGGTGGTGATGGCCTGGGATGGCTTCTCTCGCTAAACACTGTTCCTGCCCCTTTTCTTTTTCTTTAACTGGTTTTAGCTGAGGACTGGATCGTTGCAAACACGGACCTGATCGACAAGACGAAGTTCACCATCAATGGTCTGCCCACGGATGCAAAGATCTTCGTACGTGTGAAGGCCATTAACGCAGCTGGGGCGAGTGAGCCCAAGTACTATTCTCAGCCCATCCTTGTGAAGGAAGTCATAGGTGGGTGGAATGGCTCTCACATGTCATCTACCTTTTCCTCTGTTTGCTTTTACCTTTTAAAATCTCTTTCTAGGGTGGGGGAGATGGCTCAGACCGTAAAGCCCTCCTGTAGGCATGAGGACTTGAATTTGATCACCAGAACCAACATAAGAAAGCCAGGCATGGTGATATGTTGTGCTCCCAATGCTGGGGAGACAGACACAGGAAGATCCTAGGGGCACGCTGGCCAGCCAGTGTAGCCAATCAGCCAGCTCCAGGCCAGTGAGCTTCCCACCTTAAAAAAAAGGCAACAACAAAAGCCCAAGGTGGACATTGTCCTGAAGAATGACACCCAAGGGTGACCTCTGCATGTGTACGCGTGCACGTGCGCGCACACACACACACACACACACACACACATCCCTGACTTAAAATTTATTTTGCTGCTATTCCTTTGATTTTTAGGCAGTTTAGGGGGTCAGCTTTGGGTTTTATAATTTGGTACTCAGAAGACCAGCTAAATGACTTGGCCACATTCTCTTAAACAACTCCAGTGGGACTGCCTCCACCCTCTAGCTCAAGTGGGTCTACAAGGTCACAACCATTTTCATGATGACATAGATACATTTGGGCCTTGTCAACGTACTGCCCTCATGGTGTAAATGAAGGCATCAGTGTGTTTGCATGAATCGAATCAGATCCACAGAGCTATAACAGCTACCCTGCCATGTGCTCTCAGTTAAAAAGGAGGCTCAGTTTTGCCGTAGAGTGTTGTTGATCTAACATTAAAAAAAAAATGTTAATTGTATTAATCTTGGTCCTTGAGTCCATAACTTTTTTTCTGGACTGGAGGACAACTTTCAAAGCTTGGTTTTCTCTTTCCATCACGTGGGTTTCAGGGATTGAACTGAGGTCATCAGGCTTGCCTCCTTGTGTCAACAGCTTCCGAATACTTACAAATATTGATTGATATCGTGGTCTTATCAACAAAGAAAGATTTTAAAAATATTATATAATAAAATATCAGCATCCAGAAGATCTCACAATTCTATATAGTAATTGTTTCCCAATGATCAATGCATATAAAAACCATGCATGGAAGGTGATCATCCTTTTATATGCCCTTAGTCTCAGCTGCTTGAAAGGCTGAGGCAGGGGGATTGCTTGCCTTCTAGTTCTCTAAGCACTTAAGTGCTTTCTTTTTTATCACTTTATCTTATGCTTATGAGTGTCTTGCCTGCATGTATGCCAGGATGCCATGCTTGTACCTGGTATCCGAAGAGGCCAGAAGAGGGCACTGGATCTCCTGTAACTGGATTACAGTTGCAAGTTACCCTGCAAGTCCTAGGAATCAAGCCAGACCCCACCAAAAGAGCAGTCAATGCTCTTAAGTGCTGAGCCATCTCTCCAACCCCCTAAAAGTACATCTTAAAAATAAAGAACTAAACAGAGAAGTCCTGCACCAAAAAAAAAAACCTCACAAATAAATAAAAAGATATCTGTACTTAAAGTAAACAGTTTGGACCAAATTTGCTAAATACACTGTTAAAGAAACATCAGAATTGCGTGAAAGTAGTGTGAGCCTGTGTGTGCCATTCCACTTGGGCAAGGGCATTTTCAGAGACTGGTTGCACACCTACGCTTCTCCACCCTTCCCCAGAGCTGCCGAAGATCCGCATCCCAAGGCACCTGAAGCAGACGTACATCCGCAGAGTGGGAGAGGCTGTCAATCTGGTTATTCCTTTCCAGGTAAAGGGTAGAAACCTCTCACTGTGTCTTCCCAGGGATGGAGTGCTCAAAAGGCAGAGGGAGGTGGTGTAGCCTTTAAGTTCATCATGATTCAGACCTCCCCAGAAAGATTTGGTCAACCATGGAGAATGCCATAAACCTGTCAGATTTAAATTCTGCAGGACAGAGACCTCATCATACCTAGAGACTGGGTGAGGTGGGGCAGGAGTTTCTGAGAGAGGAGACAAAGGAATGCTGGGAGAATCTGTGACACTGAGTGTCTGCACTCAGGTTCCTATATCCAACCAAACAATGTTCTCTTTGTTTCCACAATGGCTCCCAAACAGAATTCTACTTTGAAATCGTGATGTCACTAACTGATTTACAAGTCCATTGTAAAATAATCATTCCAGCAAGAGTCTACTGTCTATGAGATTAACCTGGCTTTTTAAAAAAAATACAATAATCAACTTAGGTCTCTCCTCCCTCTCTCCCTCCCTCTCCCACTTCCCCCTTGACCCCCACACACTTTGCTCATGCCTGTACTTCTAGCACTCAGGAGGCTGAGGCAGGGTGACTGCTGTGAGTTTAAGGCAAATAACAAGACAGCTGGTCCACATCACAAGACCTATGTCAAATGAGCAACTATGCCAGGCATGGAGGTGCATGCCTGTGAACTTTGTACTTAGGAGGGAAAAGTTCAAGAGTTCAAGGCTATTCTAGGTTACTCAGGGAGCTTGAAGCTAACTTGGGCTACATGAGACCCTGTCTCAAAAGTTAAAAACCCTGAAACTTACATCGAAAGATAAGATTATAATGTTATAATTTATTGTGTCAGCAGCTAGAGAGACTCTAGACTGGACTGAGAGGGGGCCACAGTGCAGAAGAAAATCATTACCTTTCAGCTGATATGGCTAAACACGCATGCTGACGGCAGAAGACTTTAGTCTTCATAACCACTCTGTGAAGTGGACACTACTATTGTCCCTGTCTTACAGACTGAGAAACTGGGACACTGCGATCTTAACAGCTTTCCCAAGGTCACACCGATCTTAACAACTTTCCCAAGGTCCTCTGGCGTCTGACAGATCTGCCTTTGAGAACATGTTCTAGAGGTTTCTTAACTCCAAGGCTTTGGGCAAATCAGTGGGGATAATGATACTTACCCATTTGTAGATTGCAGGGATAATGAAGGTCATATAGCCGACACACAGAAGGCAAGTAGCTGGAAGTGGTCTTGCTTGTCTAGTTTCACCCACCACCAGGTCAGGGTGTAGCGTTTCCCATCATTGCCTAGGATAAGTTAGGCCATCGTCATTCTTGTGATGTTATGGGGAAAAAACAAATCAACCTTAAGACCATGTCATGTCTCCCCTTCAACTTTTCTGTCTTTCATTTTAGGGCAAACCAAGACCAGAACTGACCTGGAAGAAGGATGGTCAGGAAATCGATAAGAATCAAATAAACATTCGCAACTCCGAGACTGATACCATCATCTTCATTAGGAAAGCAGAGAGGAGCCACTCGGGCAAGTACGACCTGCAGGTCAAAGTGGACAAGTACGAGGAAAACGCTTCGATCGACATCCAGATCGTCGGTAGGTTTTGGGGAAGGAACTAGAACATTCTGTCAAAGGAGGGTGTAGACCACTGGTCTTTGTCATTAGGGAAGAGATAGGAATGTGCGAGGCTTGTTCTACTCAAACATGTTTTTAAGATTAAAAAAGAGATGCCAGGCAGTGGTGGTGCACACCTTTAATCCCAGCACTCGGCCGACAAATGTGGGAGGATCTCTGTCACCCACTACAGAACAAGTTCCGGAACAGCCAGGGCTACATCGAGAGACCCTGTCTCAAAAGCCAACCAACCAAAAATAAATAAACAAATAAACAATTTGAAAAAAAGAAATAAGCAGTAAGAACAGTAAGATTTGTTAATATTTCAAAATAACCCTCTCAGACTAAATGTACTAACCTCGGGAGAACTAGGGACGTGTGTGCCAGAGACTTGTAGTGAGCTCCATCTGCGTTGCTTTATATCCAGTTCTCTCTGCTTTCACTTTCTAATTTTCTGATGATAAAGTATGGTTTCTGCTGAAAAGCCATAGCGGCTTCTAGACCGTTTAAAACACTCCTCACCACACCCAAAATTCACCAGCTGTACAGTCTGAATGGAGAGAGACGATGTCTTCATAAGGTAAAGAAATATCAGCAAACAGTTAAACACCGGAGGCAGTCACTTGTGCGAGTCAGTGCCCATAGAAAGGTACTCAAGAGGTTAGTTCTAGCTTTTGCTCAGAATTAGAGGACAGAGTAGAGATCCTTACGCACAGCTCTCTGCCTGCCAGCATAAACTTTTCTGTAATGTTTGCATTGTCAGTAAATACACTTAGGAAACAGAAGAGATGGCTCAGAGGGCAAGAGCATTTGCTTACGGGGCATGGGGACCTGACGCTGGATTCCAGCACCCACACCGCAAGCCAAGTGTGGTCCTGCACACGCCTAAAACCCCAACACTGGGCTAAAAGGCGATCCCAGGATTGCTATGTGCTGTGGCTACTACCTGCCTGTCTACANCTGTCTACAGGCGATCCCAGGATAGCTATGTGCTGTGGCTGCTACCTGCCTGTCTAGCTGAAAACCAGCTCCAAGTTCAGGGTTAGTCTCTACCTCAAAGAGGTAAGGTGGAGAGTGAGAGAGAACATGTGACACCCTCCTCACCACATGTGTATATCTCCCCACCTCTGACATGTACATACACACATATGCCACTCACACACGTACACGGAAAGAATTTAAGAGTCCATCAGAGTGATGCATGCCTGTAATTCTAGTGTGCAGAAGGCTACGGCAGGAGAATTCTGAGTTTAATGTTTAATCAAAACACCAAACCATAAAAATCAGTTAATTATCAGTGCTAAGAGAAGCCTAGTTCCCAATCATTTTTTGTTCCAGTCAGTTTTGCTGGGACTTGAGGTTCTCTAACTAAAGCAGTGAGTCTCAACCTTCCAAATGCTGTGACCTTTGATACAGTTCCTCATGTTGAGGTGACCCCCCACACAAACCATAAAATTTTGTTGCTACTTCGTAACTGTAACTTTGCTACTGTAATGAATTGGGATGTAAATATCTGACATGTGACCCCTGAGAAAAGGTCATTCCACCCACAAAGGGGTCGTGACCCACAGGTTGAGAACCACGGAACTGAAGGCGACCCTTCCTCTGGGAAACCTGGAGCTCTCTAAACCAAGCGCTGTTTTCCTCTTGCCGAACCTTAAGGGGTTTTCTAAGCTAGGAGGAGCATGAGACCCTTGGCCCTGTCTGGGATGAAGGAAGCACAGGCCCTGTGTGATGTGGGAGGGTCATCTGTCTATGTGTTACTTTCATTGGTTAATAAA
>LOEQ01003232.1:187013-198785 GCA_001685075.1 Bramus lutescens | reverse complement strand
GGGGCCAGGACTTTCCTGCCGGTCCACATAACCGAGTCTGCCTGGTAACCTCTGCCCCACCCCTACCCCAATGTTTCTCTTGAGTTCCAGCAACAACAGAACCAGGGACAAGAAGGTGTTAATTCTACCAATGCTTCTTCAAGAGGACAAGGTCACCCTTGTCTCTTCATGCCCGGAGATGCCAGTCTTCACCAAGTCCCCATGGCCTCCCACCTATGTTGTTTCTGTTCTGTGGGTCCAAACATTCACTTTTTTGTTCTCTTACTGTGTGTTAAGCACCATTGTAGCAGCTGACTAGAAAGAAAGGAAGGAAGGAAGAAAGATAATTCCCATGTTGAGGGCACTCACAATCAAGGCAAGATGAAAGACATAAAAACCAAATGATAGGGCTGGAGAGATGGCTCAGAGGTTAAGAATACTGGATGTTCTTCCAGAGGTCCTGAGTTCAATTCCCAGTAACCACATGATGGCTCACAACCATTTATTATGAGATCTGGAGCCCTCTTCTGTCATGCAGGCAGAACATTGTATACATAACAAATAAATAAAATCTTTAAAAAAATAAAAAAATGATAAGCCAATATAAAAAAGTTAGGATAAAGATTTACATAAAGAGTTTTGGGAAATGAATGGACACATAACTATGGGGTTTTTTGGTACTAAATTATTCAAAATTTATAGATAATGGCTTTGAAAATTCGAAGGAAATGCTTTTATTTTTGAAAGTATGCTTTTATTAGCAAATGCAGTTTTTCTATTTGTGAGTTCAAGGCCACCCTGGGCTATCCAAGATCAATGCAGAAACAGATCCAGGTGGTGGTGGCTCACACTTTTAATCCCAGTCCTAGGGAGTCACACGCCTTTCATCCCAGCACTAGAGGGAATATAAAATGGGAGAAGAGAGAGGCTTAGTCTGCTTAGTTTGCGGTCACCCAGCCTTGGTAGAGGTCAGACTTCTCTAGTGGCTGGCTGTTTTGCTTTTCTAGCCTTCAGATTGAGCCCCAATTTCTGTCTCTGAGTTTTTATTAATCATGCTACATTTGAAGTATAAAACCTATGTTGAGGGCTGGAGAGATGGCTCAGAGGTTAAGAGCATTGCCTGCTCTTCCAAAGGTCCTGNAATAAATAAATAAATATTTAAAAAAAGAAGCTCTTTAAAATCTATGTTGAATAGTGTGGTCTTTGGCAACAGGGCAAGCTTTGAAATTCTAGTTTGTAGCATGGTGAGGACAGAAATTTTGAAAGTGTCTTAATTTATTCATTCTCTTGTCCTTTAAATATTTAGTATTTGTTTTGTGTATTGAACCTACTAGGTGTCAGGGACTGCCATAGGCTCTGTGAGGGAGGAAGAGAAAGCAGGCTTTATGTCAAGGGTGTGTTCACTACAGCTGGGAGAGCAAATAAGTAAAGTGTGTGTGTGTGTGTGTGTGTGTGAATTTAACAAGGGGTATGAGGGAAAGGCATCCAGGTTAAAGTCATAAACTGTGTTCAAAATGGTACAGAAAGTATAGCAGGAGAAGCAGGCAGGGATAAGGTGATAGCTAGAATAACCTAAATTAATAAGCGAGGCAAAATTATTGGATACTATTAATTGTTCTCTAGTGT
Organism: Bramus lutescens; assembly: GCA_001685075.1. NCBI lineage: Eukaryota > Metazoa > Chordata > Mammalia > Rodentia > Cricetidae > Bramus > Bramus lutescens. The sequence goes on along the minus strand of LOEQ01003232.1, from coordinate 197,180 downwards.
TCTACCTTCAACTATTACTCTTAATAAATTATAGCTTACATTCAATAATTATATTTTGTTCCAAAAAAGACTGATAGACCAATGGGTGGATGAATAGATACCAGACATGATGCAGTTATAAAAAATATCAAGATGGCGGCAGTAGGTGATATGAATCTAAAGTGTAAATGAAGACTAAATTGCAGACAACCGTAGATAAGTTATATAATATTAAATGTATATTGTCATTGCCCTCAGCCTAGAAATTAGTGCCGTTTTTCATTAATGACACATTCTCTTTATTCCAACGGATAGGCAATTTTCATCTAATAATCATCATTTTTCCCTTTCAGGAATGGTTCACGGTCATCGAGCACTACCACCGTACCAATGCCACCATCACCGAGCTGGTCATAGGGAATGAATACTACTTCCGGGTCTTCGCCGAAAACATGTGTGGCCTCAGCGAGGATGCCACGATGACGAAGGAGAGTGCGGTGATCGCCAAGGATGGTGAGTTGGGGGTGGACCGGCGCCTGGACACCTTGGTTGGCTCGATGGAAAAGGATGTGGAGAAAGGAGGTGACAATGAGCGTTTGCTGGGAAGTCGTGGCAATGATAGTCGAGTGAAGTTTCAATTCTGTAGGTAATTGTTTTCTAGGGGAATTGCACTGGTATAGATTTTACCAATTCAGTTCATCCCAGTGTCTGGCCACCGGGTCTACACATGGAGGATGTCACACCAAGAGGGAACGTTTCTCGAGTCTCTTTTATTGTCGACACCTTCAATGTAGCATTACCTGAGACTTGCTCTAAAGAAGCAGGGAGCTAAATCCTACCTTTTCATTCAGTTACTTTCTCTCAAGTTCTTCACTGCCGTTTTCACATTAGGACACACTTCTGATCAAGACACTTAGAACGACAACTACATCCATTCAGGACTAGGTTTAGTATCTCCTGACCACTTTGGCCTTGCACCTCAGGTGGAACTGGCTCATGTGTCCCCATGAGACTAAATGCCATGTGGCATTTGCTTGTGGTCTTCTGAGTTGAGGGAAGTTTTACTCATGAGTAAAGGATGCCAAGAATAATAGATCTCAAGCCAACTTCTATTTTTAAACATCTTTCAATATTCATTTTAAGGTAAAATCTACAAAAATCCTGTATATGAAGACTTTGATTTCACAGAGGCCCCCATGTTTACTCAGCCTCTGGTCAACACCTATGCCATCGCTGGTTACAATGCCACCCTGAACTGCAGTGTCCGAGGAAATCCTAAGGTACTGTGTTTTACTATCAAATTACCTAGATTTAAGAATGGATTTCAAAATCTCTTTTATATTTGCCATGTTATAATGGAAAGTAAAAAGGTAAAGCAGCCTTCCAACTTCTACTTGTATCTTCCAAGGGTGGGTGAGTGAAGAAAGGTGGGAATTGTGGGTAATTACAATATTTAAATTAGCAGAAACAAACATGGTATGCGTCTTTATTAACTACTGGATAGCTGCTAAAGAAACAAAACCACAGGGGAAATAAACAAGAGATAAGAATATGGGATATTGTTTTACCTGGAAAAATTAGGTGGTAATATTGACTCATCAAGAGGTCTCTAACACACCTAACAGTCATTTGAAAATTCAGGTGTTGTTTTTAACAAAAGCCCAATAAAGACTTAGGAGCCAGATACCAGGGTGAAAGCCTACTAGTTCAGAGAGGCCGAGAAAGCACGCAGCTGCCAATATCCTCAGCCAACGTCCCAGAAAACCCCTTCTTCTTCAGCCTTTTCAAATAACTCTCTCTTCAAACTCCTTGTTCCTCTTTTCCACTTCCTGTCTGTCTATCTGTCCTTCTGACTCCCTCTTACTCTCTCTGGTTTTTTCTTAATAATCCCATGTTCTCTTCCTGCCAGCTGGTTGCTTGCTCCGCCTCTTGTCTTATGATTGACTGCATTTACTCCTGTTTACAATATTCCAGCAGCAAGCTCTTGGATTACAGGTGTGTGCCAGGACTGAGCCACACCACAATTAGAAACCGCTCTTTCCCATAAATAAGGCATTTTGGGGGTTCACAGTGTGACCAAACCCTGCAACACTCAGGGCAGAACATCAAATGTGCTCTGCTAAGGGCGCAGGGTGCTAGAACCAGGTGATCCCAATCAACTGGGGACAATTAGAAAGGTTCTCAAGCTTCATGTTGCTGGTGTTTAAACATAACAATTAGCAAATGTGGTCTGGGGTGGCACAGAGAGAAAGCCCTCTCAAATTCTGGAAACTCTGATAGGATGAAATGCAGGAACAGTGGCACATGTCTTGGGCAGGATGGGGAAGTCAAAGGGACGATCCAGCAGGGGCATGGGGGAAGATATCGAAATCACGTGTAACTAGATGTGATGTGGGCACTTCCACATGGGCATGAGGAAATGTCAACCCCGAGTTTAGAAGGAAGACCCAGGCTGCGGCTTTCAGCTGGGGAGTCTCAGCACAGAGGTGCCACCCGGCCCTTTAGAGCTCAAGTTCTGGATAGCAATAACATTGGGGAAGGACGGTAGCAACATGAGCCTCGGGGTGGTCTCCTTTGGAAGGTGGAAAGAGGCAGAGAACTGGGTAAAGCAGACAGCAGATGCTCAGACTCCCGGCTCTGAGGGAGACAAAGCAATAGCTGCAGAGGAGGAGAGAGCGTGTCAAGGGTGAGTGTGTCTACAGAGGGAAGGAGTAGCGGCCAGGGACTACAAATGTAGGTCAAGGGTCAAGGAGCACAGAACCACCGTCCTGGGTGGCTAGGTCTTTGCTGATCTTGTGTTACTCAGTTGGAGCAGGGCTCCTACCCCTGGATGATGACTACTGAAGTCAGAGGGGAGGGGGCGTGTTGAGAAGGCACATGCAACCTCCAAAGAACTGGAGAGTCTTTGGGGAAAGAGGAAATAATCAGATGATCATGGCACCATTTGGGAATTCTCTGAAAAATGCCCTCTGCTAGGACTCATAACACAAACCTATAGATCAAATTTTAATATCCGGAAATAACGGATGAATAAAAAATGTGTATAGTCAAGGCACACAATATGATTTGATGTGCACATTGTGCAATTATTTTCTTTTCTCTTTTCTTTTTTTTCCCCAAAGACAGGGTTTCTCTGTAGTTTTTGGACCCTGTCCTGGAACTAGCTCTTGTAGACCAGGCTGGCCTCGAACTCAGGGAGATCCACCTGCCTCTGCCTCCCAAGTATTGGGATGAAAGGCGTGCGCCACCACCGCCCGGCTGTGCGATGATTTTCAGTCAAACTAGCACGTCCATAGCCACACATGCAAGACCTCAAAGACTTAGAACCCATTTGTCTTATAACTGAACACTTTGTGCCCATGTAGATTAATTTGGAATGCGACTTAATCCATCTGGTAAGATTGCCTTTGAGCTGTCCTCTGCACGATTCCAGCTTTCTTCTTTAGGGCTATCCCCTTTGCTTTCTTGCTAATGGAATAGAAGTTGAGACAAACAGGACCCAAGTAGCTGTCTACAATTCTTAGATGCCCTTTCTTTCTAATCCATACTTCAAATCCCATCACTGGGTCAGTGGGGCTCTTAATTTGTTACATACAAACACTGGGTCAGAGGGGCTCTTAATTTGCTAATACAAACACTGGGTCAGAGGGGCTCTTCCTATGCTACATACAAACAGGTTTTGACTTGAGTTTCTTCAATCTGGCCTTCAGCCCAAAATCACCTGGATGAAAAACAAAGTGGCTATCGTGGATGACCCAAGATACAGGATGTTCAGCAACCAAGGAGTCTGTACCCTGGAGATCCGCAAGCCTAGCCCCTATGACGGAGGCACTTACTGCTGCAAAGCAGTCAACGACCTGGGCACCGTGGAGATCGAGTGCAAACTGGAGGTGAAAGGTACATCACCTAAGATCTCTTCTGTAGGCTTGCGTTAAAGGGCGCGGGTGCGGCTTGCAGAAACTCTGACCGCAAATCCCAGCTACTTGGCAGGATGCTGTAACTGGGCAGGATCGACGGAGAAGGGACCGTCTACTTGCTCACTCGTGCCCTTCGTTAGGAGACGTGACTATTTGGGTTAACATGTTCTGGCATTTTTAAAAATTCTTGTTAATGAGAGGAGCAAGGATTTCAGTGAAATGGAGGTAGACAGCGTGGTGGGAATGAAGGAAGTGAAAGTGTTGCCTCGGTGATGGAGTCCTGTAAATGGAGGCCTCGTGTAAGCGCTTATCTACTGAAACTGTAGTTAAGCAAGTCACACTGTTGTAATCATCTGTGAAACTTCATACATGCGTATACACACACATATATACACACATATGCATATATAGCAGTACTGTTACTTTAGTGTGTTTGACATGTGTCGATACAGCTTACCTATATAACATTACTAAAGAGTTTTTCCTCTATAGGCGTATATTCCATTTAAGAAATGTCACAACTGGGCTGGAGAGATGGCTCAGAGGTTGGGAGCACTGCCTGCTCTTTCAGAGGTCCTGGGTTCGGTTCCCAGCAACCACATGGTGGCTCACAACCATCTGTAATGAGGTCTGGTGCCCTCTTCTGGTCTGGTGGCACACATGCAGACAGAACACTGTATACATAATAAATAAATAAATCTAAAAAAAAAGAAAAAAGAAATGTCACAACAAATGCAAACCAAGAAAAATGCATAAGGATTTATTTAGGAGAAAAAAATCTTAGCATAGATTGTCATCTTAATGACATTTCTTACTAATTGACAGTAGTTTATTCTAAAGTTTTTCTTAACAACCAAAACCTACCTTGGTACACCATGAGCTACCAGATATGACCCTAATGTGTTTTCTCTCGTGATTTTATTTCTATCCTCTGATAACCAAAGTGATTTATTTTCCCTGTCTGTCTATGACGAAGCAGTTAGAACGTAAAAGTAGAAATGTTGGCTTTGTAAATATGTATTTTATAGCCATGATAAATGTCTAAGATATTTTTAAAGACCCCTTTCCTCCTGTTTAGTTTAATAGTACATAAGACACATCTTGATCAAGAACCTGCTCTTAACTTTTCTTTCTCTTACGAATTTTGTCGGCCCTCAAGTATACAGTAATCCAGAATTGAGTGATAAGAGAAATACTTCTATGTCATAAACATAGGGCCTATGCTATTCATAAAAAACACCTCCACAGCTTACTATTGAGAAATCCCTTACAAATTTAAATGCAACATTTAGCTTTAAGTGATTATTTAGGCCACACGTACAACTCATCAGGTTTCTAAACCTCTAGTTTTAATGTTTCAAGGTATTATTGGTAAATTTCTAACATGATCCAAGAAGCAAAATAAAGAATTGTCATAAGTCATGCCTTGAAGATAACAATGACAAGGGCATAAAACGATAATGTTGTTAAGTGGTTCAATATTTGTAGCCTTCCACACAAGTATGTGATATCATGCGTGTGAATGTTACCGTTTTTAGTAATTTTATAGTCAATTGAGTGGACTGAACTTAACAATGAAGAAAATGTATCCTCTTGTAAATAAATCACGATGAGGTATTAACTGCGATTTCTCGCTTGATAAAAGCTTTTGGTCCTAAAAGCATCGCTGACACTGCTTGTCGTCAGATTGTTATCTGCTAAGGGGTTACTTAAAGTGAGTTAAGCTACGTATTAAAGGGTAAGAATGTCAACTAAGCATAAATAAACACGGTACAAATATTCTAATTCTGCAGTGATATATCAAGGAGTAAATACCCCTGGACAGCCAGTCTCCCTGGAGGGGCAGCAACAGGTTCACGACGTCCCTGTCCCCCGGATATTTTGATTTTCTGTTCCATTCCTCTTACATGAAAACGCACTTTGCATGTAAAGCCTGAGCTTCTCGTTTGCTTTTGTGATTCTTAGACGCTCATGGCATACCACGTTTATGCCATGAGTGAGGAAGGCAAATTATCCGAGGATATAACTAATGCAGAGCCAATACCTTTGATCAGCAGACAGACCAGCTGGCCCCATACACAATGTCAGAAAGCGGCACTTGAGGAAACCTTTGTTTTATGTATGGCTACCCAGAAGCCCTTTGGAAATAAGGACATTTACTTAATGTCTTTGTTTTTCAAGTGTATACTGATAGGTTGGTCCTTGAAGATAGTTTCCAGCCTAGGGAACTTATATTCATGATGGAATTAAGAAACTGAGCTTCTCCCACCTGCTAAGTTGTGAAGGGAGCATGCTCTGTGTATTTTTGACGGAGGGTACAAAGACAACAACATTCGGAGACTCTCCAATGTAAGACTTTCTTATTGCAAATTCACTGGTAGAATATCTAACCTATTCATCTACTGGACAGTTTGGCTACCCTGTGATGCCCAAATTATTCCATATGCGTATGCACATAAAAGGAAGGAAAAGTCTAGGATCTTATGAAAAATGCATCACATATAAAAGTCCTATTGGATTTCCCACTCTCACTTGGAAGATCTACTTAAGAGTTCTTTGGGGCTAGGTACACAACCTGAACTAAACTCTGATTTAGACCTATGCTGAATGTATAGTATTTGCTTTCTGAATTTAGATTAATATCAGCACTAAAGATAAAATAAAATACCAGTGTTCTTCCTTTGAACTGTTGTAGGTCATAACGCAATCACTGTAGCTTGAGGTGAAGACTTACTTAGACCAGTTCCATACAATCGGTCCCAAACAGAGTATTATAAAATACACTAGCCTCATATTTATACCTGATAATTGCCTTTTGGGATTTCAACATATATATATATGAACACTAACATTTTAAAATATCGTCTGTGTTTTTCTTTTGTTGAAAAACACAATATATATATGTTGTAGGGTATTTTTAAGCTAACAGTTTGGAAGCTCTTACCGTAAATATACACTAGTCAGATTAGCTTTGCCACCTAAGTGGTTATGCGTATTATTAATTTTGTATGTATTAATGATCCTCTTGAAGTGACACCTTTCCTCGATTTTTCCTGTCATTTACCCGACTAAGGATTAATGAGATCACCTGATCATAATCGTGACTGTAACTTCACCTCCAACATGCTCTCCTTTGTTGTTAGCCCTGTATTAAAGCTCACATCTTCTCTTTCTCTCTCTCTCTCCTCTCTCTTCCTTAGTTGTAGCACAGTAAGGATTTTTGAATGTCTGTTGTCACCTAAGGTAAGCTTTCATATGGTCTTAGCATATGAAGCTTATGAATGTCATAAGCCATACCAGGCCTGTGGAGTATGGCATGACTTTCATTTCATAATCCAATGAAATCAGGACCTACTAACTTGGTAGTTTTAATTTGTATGCCTGGGTCATGGAATTAACGTCTAATCCTGATCCCTCCCCCCATTTCTTCTTGACATGCAGCAAGCTGTGGAATGTGGTAGAGCATGAATCCAAGGCTGTGATGCCGATGAGATGAATGGTACCCATGCATTCTGACCTCTTTGCATCAAGGAATGGGTGTGACTATAAGTGGCATCATTGCTGCCACTATGTGATGTGGTTGGTTGGTATCTTTTTTATTAAGGAGAATGAGTTTCTCAAATTTGCATTAAAGAAGTTTTAAGATTGTTCCAATAGCATGCTGCTTTTGTTTGGTCATGATTTCTTTTTTTTTAGCAAGAAGTGACGCATCCATTTAAAGGGTAGTACAGGCTTCTGGTTTCGTGGGTTTTCTCTTAAGTGATACTTCGGTTTTTAAAAATATATAACAGGAGTTCAAAAGGTAGGTAAAAGAATCTAGTTGGCATTTGTCTCGCTTTCCGAATGCTCTAGTTTGGGCACAGTGTATTGATGGCCGAAGTTAAAGCAAACGTTTTTCTTCTCCAATGTGCTTGAATCAGAATATTCTGTGCTTAATTAAACAGAGCATTAATGAATTAGGAAGTGGCTCTCCCAATGATCTGCAGCCATTCAGTCAGAAGCTGTACATCCTTTGCGGAGGACTCATAAACCCTCTCCAAGAGCAATGCACTCTCAAACCATTAGGAATTTAAGCCAAGACTGCACAAGAGTAGGGGGGATAAATTGCTGTGAGTCCACCAGGGACTTGATTTGTTCCTGTGTTGTTGAGATGCCAGCACTTTAAATTCTAAATGTACCAAAGCCAGGAGAAGATTTCCAGTAGGGACTGAGTGAGTGGAATAAGAACAAAATCGGCCCCTTTAGCAGGCAGCTAGTCCAGGAGAGTTCTCTCGGTCATCTTTCGCTTGGATGTTTTTAACTTCCCCTTTCTCTGTTTTGTCTTCTCTAGGCGGGCTGTCCTTCTGCAGGCTCCTCCTGCAAGGCGTGCCTCCAAACATAATCGATTCCTATCTGCGGGACTTACAATCAAGCAATGCTGAAGAGTACTGAGGGCTGGGCACTGCCTCTGTACACACCACTGCTTTGAAATTTGGTTGAAAAGGAAAGCATTTTCTGGTGTTCTCTTAGGCCCCCAAGTGTGGTCATTTCTCTCCGCCTAACCTTGAAGGAAAAAGATTGTTTGCAGAGATTGCTTGATTAAAAATAGCGAACGAAATCTCTTTTGCTGTCACACTTTGCTCACTACAGTCTTGCTTAGTTCGTCGTCATTTACTAAAGAGCAAACTGTAGAATAAGGGAGAGCCATTATCTCAGTTGATAACAGTGTCTCTAAATGCTTTTCTTTCCCACAGTGAAAAAAATCACCACATAATTCACCATAATGTAATCCTGAAAACCATCTTTCTTAATTGACTTTTGACTGTGTGCTCCAGGTTAGCCTCAGACTCGTGGCTAGCACCCCAAGTACTGGGGACACAAGTGGGAAACACTAAAATGACTTTAATAAATTTTTCTAAATCAAACTTGTTTCATACAGGCCGACTTGACACAAGAACCTAGGCCCTAGGTGTCTTCACTTTACATTTCAGGCTTTTCTTTTTTTCAGAAAAACAAAACAATCAAACAAACACTGTATCTAGTAAGCAGCCCAATCAATCTGCTGTACGTGTGCTGAAATAGCACAGTATTTGCTTATAAGTTTGGAGTTGGGTTCTCAGACAGAGCTGAGGCAAAGGTCTCGGGGCCAGGATGCTACCAGACTTTCCCATAACGTCCACTCTATTTGCCCAAGCAGCCAGTCCTAGTGATAATCAACCATTTTTAACAGTCTAGCTGTTGATAAACGTTTATATAATGATTCCATAGTCCTGTTAGCAACTTCTTCACTCTTCCTGAGTTTTGATGAAGGGGGTAGAAGTGCATGGTACCCCATCTTTATTGTTTGTTCCCTTAACCCCCCCAACATACACACACATTCTGTTTATTGTTTCTCCCAAGGCTGAGTAAATTGTTGCTTCCAGATGCCCTCACAGCATCCTGTAAGGATGTTTTCAAACACTTCCTCCTCTCCCTTTCAGATGACGTGGGTGTGAGAGCCGCCCTCTGGGCTCAGCAAGGGAGGGACAAATGGATGTCTGGGCCGCTGTAGTGCATCTGGACATGTCAAGAGAAAACTGTTTTATGGTCAAACTGTGATAGCTTCCCTCTTTTCTGTTCTGACCACTTGGTGATGTTGCCTTCCTGGGTATTAATATTTGTTACTAGCCTTGCTCTTATATCCCCAATCACTCCAAAATAATAGTTGTCTCTCAGTCCCTTAGGCTCCAGAAGGTGTCTCTGGACTCCTTATGGGTACCAAAACTTTCAGGTGTTCAAGTTCTCTATATTCAAAATGTCACAGTGTTCACGTTCATCTACACGCTTCTTCCTGTGTACTTCAAATCACCTCGGGACTTCTACAGTACAAAATAAGCCAAAAGATTATGCAAATGCTAAGTATATCGTTGTTACACTATTGTTCAGGGAATTATGATGAGGGGAAAAAGGTCACCACCCCCAAATGTTCAACACAAACACAATTTTCCTTTGAATAATTTCACTATGCTAGCAGCTGAATCACAGACATGAAGAGCTGACTGTCATAATGTACAGTCCTCATGCAAACATCTGGGCTAATTAGTGTTAAGCATCTGGGCTCTTTCAGAGATTCACCAGTCTGACCACGGATACTTTTTAACAAAGGAGAGGCTTTTACTCCTATACAGGTCAACACCCAGGACTCCCAACTGCAGCACCCAGCCTGCTCAGCCAGGGGGCTTTTAAGAGCAAAGAACACAGTGACATTCTGATGTAGGAGGGTCATCTGTCTATGTGTTACTTTCATTGGTTA